>JBANCZ010000026.1:0-90715 GCA_037040025.1 Sphaerogastrella javana | reverse complement strand
TAGATAGATAGATAGATAGATAGATAGATAGATAGATAGATAGATAGATAGATAGATAGATAGATAGATAGATAGATGGAAATGCAGGTTGATAGGTAGATAGAATGATACAGATCGATTGATAGTTAGGTATATCGTTAAATACATTCATGGATAAATTAAAATATAGAATTAGATAGATAATTATATATGGATGGTGCATAAAAAATATCAATATATATATATATATACAGTATCTATAAAAAAAACCCGAAAATTTCAGTTTCATTCTTCTACTTCCATTATACTATATAATTCCTATTTGAACTAGCTTCCTCCACGTACCGTAGCTGCTCCAGCTTAGCTGGACACACGCAATGGCCACTTGCTCATCGATGGTCGCCAGTTCATCGGAAATAAGCTGAATTTCAGCCTGGGCACACTGGCCGGCTCGTATACCATTGTAGAACTCATCAATCTTGACCAGACGTATGCGTCGTTGACAATAGGCATCACGTTCCACATAGAGCGAGATCAGAGCCTCAGGCATTTGAAAGAGTTTCGACGAAAGAGCACCAGCAGCCTGTAGAGCTAGAAGATATTTGGTTTCCTTGAGTAGCGTGAAGAGCGACTGAGCAAAATTCGGTTGTAGTTGCTGTCCATGGGCCACTTGACTCATTACGGGCTCGGCCAGACCTTGGGCAATGAGTCGTTCGATGTCCAATTGCCAATTATGCCAGATTTTAAGCTGTAGGTTGCACAATTTGGTGGTTAAAATGTTGCGACGCGAGCAGAGGATATCCCATGGAAAGGGCAGCACTATGACATCTGATTTGAGTTTGAGTCTAAAGACAATAGATTTACATTTCGCGATATGTATAAAGGATTTCTCTCTCCTAACTCACAATATTTGTATCAGTTCTGTAAGCTCCTTGGCGCCAAGCTGATCACAGCGATGCAAATGCTGCTCCAGCCACATCATCCCTCCCGCAGTAGGCGGAAAATTGTTGGTCGTGGGCAGCGCAGCCAGTCCATAGCACTGATAACCCACCATCACCTGGGCCACACTTTGCTCCAGCTGATGCAGTTCTTCATCAAAAATCTTCAGCATGTGTGGCAGCAGTCGCATTAATTCCTGTTGCACCACCTTACGCTGCAACAGGCAGGCAAACATCAGGGTCAACTTGAGTAGATGCAACCAGCTGTGGCACTGCTCAAATGCTTGTAAAAGCACTGTCGCCAATTTTTGCTCGAGGAGTTCCATACGCGCAAAGAACATGCACTGTTCACGCTTGAAGGTTTTCCATTTGTGTGCTGCTGGAGCGGTCAGATCGATATCCACATCGGTCCATTGCTCGAAGAGTATTTTGAATTCGTTAAAGATCTGAAGCGCAAAAGAGATCGGACGGTGGTTTATTGGGTTAGAAATAAAGTCATAAAGCAGTGGAGGTAATAGCAATAACTAGAATTTACTTAATTATAACATATAGAACTGATTAAATTACGATTATTTAACAGTGTATTATGATGATTTACCTTTGGTAAGGTCTGGCTACTCACCTGCCTGATACGCTCTGTAAGCAACTTGCCACGAAGACCGCCAATCTCAAGTTTCTCCAGTTGCTGAAACTGCACCGCTGCCTCAAAGATGTGCCGCAGCTCTGCCAGCTGCAACAAAAAGCCATCAAGTGTTTGGCCAAATACCTGCTCATTGGAGAAGCGCCACAGCTGCTGCTGCTCATCGGGTGATGACGAGGCAGCTGCCGCACCGGACAATGCAGGCAGCAGTACCTGACTGCTGGCATAGCGCTCCTTGTAGTGAAGCATGCGCTGTCTGTGAAATACCAACAAAGTCATTCAAACACTTTGGAAAAATTGTAGTTTTTTGTACCTGAAGAATTCCAAAACTTCGCAGGTCTTATCGATCTTCTGTAGGCCCTCGTCGGCATCGCCTTGAAAAAGCAATGGGAACTCCAGGTCCTCGGCGGCTCGATGCACCAGCATGTTGCATATGCAACGCAGCAGCACACTCATACGCTGTGTGCTGCGGTAGAAACGTGCATTGCTCCACAACAGATGTACGACATGCACCAATGGTGCTATCAGCTCCTGGGCATTGCTGAACTGCACCGAGTTGAAGGCTGACGTCTGACGCAGCAGCGGCTGTAGCCACAGCGATACATCCTGTGCCTCCAGCCAGGCTGTGACTAGTTGACGAAATCCCTTGGCATAGGGTTCATAGTAGACGGACTCAATGCGTTGCAGGATGTGCGCCAGGCTCTTGTGAACAGGCTGACGCAGTTGCTCGTAGATATTCTGCAGATTGAGTTTGCGATTAGTCCAGAAGGCAATCTCCTGCGCTGGCATTGTGACCATATTCAGATGCTTGGTGGAGCCACCACTACCTGTAGATGCAGTAGGTGTTGCTGGTGTTGCTAGGCCAACGGCTTCAGAATACTCCATGACTATATCATGCATTTGGGTTGTCCAATTGATGAACATCTCTTCCAGCAGATTACGAAACTTGGGATTCAAAGCTGAGCGTAGATTGCTTAAAGCGCATAAGGGTTATTAAAATTTGCTTTGAGTACTTTTTAGAACGTTACTTCAAAATACAAAGGGTAGATGATGTTGCGTGAGTAAATTATGCAACACGAGGAGAGGTGAAAATAGTATTTGGGTATTATTGAAGAAAGGTTAATTTAATAATGATATATCTTCAGGGTTTTATTTTATGGGTCAGCCTGACTTCATTAAGGCTAAATTATTATGTAAAATATCTTATTATAGTGCCAAATTAACGAATTTATCATAATTTATGATTCAGCATTTGTCAATCTGGAAATTCCTTAATTTACTATGACATTTTTTTAACTAATTAAAGACACCCTATAAAACAATATATAAATAACGAACCCTTACACAATTCAATAACTCGCGACTGCAGCATTAAGCAGCTTGTCTTATTTAAGTTCATTCAATTCCATTTAACGAAATGTTTTGCCCAAATGAACGCAAGCCAAAAAAAGTAAGAAAACCTGATTTATTGACCTAATTCTCAAAAAACATTTGCACTTGACTATGCAACGCCCCCCACCCTATTTCATTCTACACTCCCCTCAAACTCTTCTCACAGTTTTTGCTCCCCCCGGGTGTGTCTTGTTTTTTGGGGGGATGCTTATCACTTGCTCTTTGGGCAGTCTAAAATATTGCGTATAAAATTGACCACAATTTATTTGATTTAATGACTCGTTTCCATTATGGCATTTGCTTTTACACATTTTCCCAACTATTTCTCATATTTTATCAACTCCGATGCAATTTTAAGCTTATTTATTTAAATGCTTTCACCGAGTTGCGCCGTATGTATGTTATTTATTTATGTGAAGTTTATAGATCGAATCGATTCCATTGATTGCGACATTTGGGAATTTCATTAAACTCAACTCACGCCCAAATATCAATATTAACGAAAATATAGTATATAGATTTTTATGAATTTGTGTGTCAAGTGTAGCATGGACATTTAATTAGTTCGAGGATATGGAAAATACATAATTAATTCAAGACAAAACGGTACTACTATACTTCGATTTACTTTCCCATTGCCAAACTGTTGTATATATATATATTTAGATATAAACAAAGAGTCATTGCCAGTAGGTAAAGATAAGGGAGCAGACACACACAATGAGAGAGATATATATACAGAGAGATTGAGATGGAGATTGAGAGAGGGCGAATGAGTGGGAGCCCTTGAGACAATGGAGGGCGACGTTGCGATGCGTTGCGTCTGTCTGCCATTTGCCATTTTCATTTTGGTATTTCACTTTCGTTTTGGCGTGGACTTACCCCAGCTCCGGTTGGGCGCTGACTTCCTCGACGATTGTTGGCGAAACTAATAACGATAAAATTGTGCGATTGTTGGTTTTGCCCTTAATCTGTTTGGGGTATAACAATAAAGTATAAATAGCGCTTAAAGTAGACGCATGGAAACTTTGCCCAATTAAGCCCCCCAAACCCAGTGCACCCTCTTCCGCCTCGCTGCACTCAATTGGATTAATATGCTGTAGATAAGAAGCTTGGAGCTTACTCACTTCGGTTAGTGTATTGCGCACCTCCTTGACACGACCCTGCAAATCCTTGCGAACTGGCGATGGCCATTGATTCTGCGCCCGCTCCAGCAGCGGTTGCACCACCTCATCAAACAGCAGCGACATTGTTTCGATTTTACTGTGCACGGGAAAGTCACCATAGAGTACGGTGCTCTGATAGTTGGCAGCTGTCAGTGGCACTGTCACATTGTGGCGTATGAAGTAGGCGCACTTGCCGCGTGGAACCCCATCCAACGTGGTAAAACTGGACGAAGCCGTTGGCAGTGGCAACGGCACCAGCATTGCTCCAGTTGTGGTTGCCGCTGCCACCGCCGCTGCTGCTGCTGCCTTTGCTGATGCCTCATTAGTTGCATTGGCGGAGCTGCCACCACCGCTGCTCACTTGCTGCAACATATAGTTGCGATACAAGTCGCTCACGCAGCTACGTGGCACCAATTCACCGCCTGTGCTCAGCGTCATGACCAGAACGCGGCTACGTCCATGCAGCCAGTCCATGACAATGCACTGCAAATGGTATGTAGTACCACTAACTCTCTCTGTCTGTGTGTGTGTGTGTGACAACTAACTCACCCGGAAATCATCGTTGGCCATCATTTTGTGCCATTTGTCCGGTTTGAGGCGCATTGTGGTCGTCGTGTAGCTGGCCACGCGCTCCAGTCGAGCATCGCTGTAGTCGCGCTGTGCGCTCTGATGGGTGCTGATCGGCAGGCTCTCCTCATCGCTGCTGCCCAAACCGCCAGCATCAGACATCCCACCACAAACAACAGAACGTCAGAGAGTGAGAGATAGGGAGGGAGAGAGTGAGGGATAGCGAGTTGACCACAAAGCAAAAACGTATCAATTAATGGCACAAATCAACAGCTCAACGCAACGTTTGGCGTTAAAATGAAACATTTTTCTGACCCGCAGTTGGTGTGTCTAATGCCAGTTGCCAGTTGCCAGTTGCAAAATGCAGCATGGCCTGCAAAACCGCAGATATACACAGAGAGAGAGAGAGAGAGAGAGATAGAGAGAGAGAGATAGAGAGAGAGGCACACATACATATGGCATATCGATCAAACTTTAATTTCGCATCAGTTAAAAAAAAAATAAAGTTAAACTGTAAAACTGTTTCAAAAATGTGTGTGTGTGATTGTGTGTGTGTGTATGTGTGTGTGTGTATGTGTGTGTGTGTTCACCGTTTTCTAATGCATTGGGCCAAAGTTTAATCACAGCCCACACAGTTAAGCCGAGCGTGTGCATGGTAGTCACCGACTCATCCGCACGGGTAGCACTTTAATTGCACAGCCTGCACTCACGAACTAAAGCGAAATGCAATTTCCGTTTGCGAGTCAGGTTTTTCCCAACAAACACACACACACACACTAACTCACACATACACACACATACATAACTCAACATCAACTTCAGCAGCAGCGCAAAAGAACATTTGCTGCGATTGACAGTATTCCTGGTGGGAGGGGTTTTGGGGTGGGTATGTTAACATTACGCTGTCTGCCTGGCATCCATAAATCTGTGGCTCTATATATATATGCATGACATAAGCAGGGAAATTATGTGCTGGCAATGAAAATTACCTTGTTGCTTTGCTTGCACTGCGCTGCTTTACCTTTCTTCCCGTCAGTCAGGGCGTATGCGCAACATTTTGGTAGAGCCAAACTTGCTTGTAATGCTGCGAAATAACAGCAGTGACCGCTGTATAAAATGTTCAAAAATACATGCATTTATACTAAGGTTAATACTTATACTAAAACATACACACACACACATGTATGTGCATATATATACACATATACATACACTTATATGATGCATTAAGTGCTGTGTTATTTGTGTTGTCAGCAGCAACAGCAGCTGCTAAAAAGGGCGAGTGCATTTAATGTTGCACACACGCACAACTTCACTTTCTCTCTCTTTCTCTCTCTCACATTCACACACACTCACTTACACTCACTGGCACTCACTTACACTCATACAGCAGCCGCCGTTCTGGCTCAGGGCGCTTACACTTGGCCAAGCTGCAAAGCCAAACCACACGCAATGACGAGAGTTGAGTAACTTGCTGAGCATATGAATGACTGAATGACTGAATGACTGACTGGTTGATTGACTGACTGCCTGGCTGACTGAGTGACTGTGTGACTGAACTGACTGACATGTGTCAAGTAACAGTGGTGCAACAGTGAGTGTTGCCGGCATGCTTAAAATGCTACGCAATTACCGCAAGTACACATAGAAAACAAGTGGCAAGTGGCAAGTGGCATGTAGCATGTGGCATGCAGCATGTGGCAAGTGGCGCAGCCATGAGCTGCCCTATGCAGCTCGTATGGCCTACAATTTGTTTATAATTATGTGCGCTCATATTACGACTAGAGTGCTGTTTATAAACAAATTAATACAAGTGTAATGTAATAGGCAAATATTTATGGTCGAGTGTTTAACATTTCATTGCATTTTTTACGGCTGCTGCGAATATTTATTGAGCATGTGCATCAATATGCCTCGACCATGGAATTTAGAGGGTGTATCATGATTTTTTTTTGCTGCTGCTGCTGTTGCTGTTGATGGAATGAATCGCAACTTTGCTGCTCAGCAAAATAATATAAAAAGGAACTTCACTTTCAAATATCCGCGTCACATCAAAAACCAAAACCCGCTCCGGTTGATGGTTGACTACTTGACTACATCCGCCTGTTCTTGCCTTCTGGGTAAATGCATTGGCCTCATTTTCATCGGCAGCCACAACTGTTGCGGTCTTCCTGTAGCTTTTACTGGAGTTGCATGAGGTAAACTCTTAGGCGATATCTTTTCGATCTGCTGCACCTAATGAATTAGCTGAAGGTATAGAGTTTCCAATAAGGGGTTTTACTTACAATAAGATGTCTTATCGATACCACCAATGTTTGCTCTTGACAGCATTCCTTGACTTATTGATTTATAAAATCTGTAAATTATTGATTTGATTCGAATTAATTTATTAATATATTTATTTTGAATTGTTACATTTTATCAAATTTATATTAAATTTAAATAAAGTATTGTACATCATAATATAAAAGTGTAAAACATTATTAGTCGTCATTAAATACAATCATTTTCAAATTCGGCAGCTTTTGATTTAAAAACTGATTTAGTTCTCGCCAACAATAAGCTTCCTATAAATACCAACATTTTGTAGCAAATGGTCACACTGTTTGCACTGCTGGCCGCGCACAGCGATTAATTGCATTGCTCGATAACTTGAATGTGTGCATTCAGTATTTTCAGTATTTTAAGTTGCACAAAAGCACGATCGCATTTATCGATAAGTAAGTTTGCAGCCCTGCTGTTGTCATTGTAGTAAGAAATAATTGAAACGTAAATATAAATCTATGATATAAATTAATTTCGCTTCGGTAATATATTTTTTCTGTGTGACTTTAAGCGGTGCGCGCGTTCGTTGTTAATATTCTTGTATTGCGTTCGCGCATGCGTACTTTAGGTAATATAAAACCTGTGGTGAGTCTTCTAGCATTGTGATTAACCGAAAATTCCGCTATATTAAAGCATCGGTCGATTGTGAAAATGAAACAGGAATGCACAAGCAAGCGGCACTTGCCAAAAAAAATAAAGTCCAAATTGCTTTCAAGAGCCCAGGCGCACTTGAAGTGAAAACGCATTGAGCGCGCGCCTGCAAAATGAAACTGAAAAATGCTTTTACCATATTTTCTTCAATATTCCCACTCCTTATCTCTCTCTTTCAAATTGAATGCCAGCCGCATTGACGTGATGCTTTTTGCGCTCTCTTTTTTAAATTTATGCCATGCCAATTCCTTCTCCCGAACAGACTGACCGCATGACCGACTACTTACTAGTGGCGCTGCTCCTCCTGCTTCTTCTTCTCCTTCTTTTGCTCTTTGTTGTTGCTGTGGTTGAGGTTGTTGTTGCAGCTGCTGATGAGTTTCATTATGTGCGAACAAATCATCACATGACAACGGGAGCTGAAAAGACCCAAAGACCCCAAGACCCGACACGAAGCGACGCGACGCGACGCGATGCTCTGCTCCATGCTCGATGCGTTGCAGGGCACCGGCTACTGTCGGTTGTCGTCCGTCGTTCGTCCGATGTCGGCCAGACTGCACGGCGTCGTGCTCGTTTAAAAGCCATTTCGTGCATTTGTTAAGTATGCTCAACTTTGCATGTGTGTATGTGAGTGTGTCTGTGTGAGTGTGTGTGTGTGTGTGTGCGTGTGTGTGCGTGTCGAATGTCAACACTATTTCATTCGAACAAAAGCCATTTGAACAAGATTATGAGTGCCCTGTGAGTATCTATTTAAAAATGGCCACACTGTGTATTAGTAACAGCGCAAAGCCATCCTTCCAAATTCCACATTGTCCAATGACAGCCATTTAGATACACTATACGTTTTTGGAGTATATTATGGGTATTGATTATAAGTTTAGAAATTTTAAAATACTTATTCTAATTAAAAATAATACATTTCAAAGTATTTATTCTAATAAATATGATGAACAAAAGCCTTCACATTTATACGAAATTTAAGCTTCATTTATATAATATAATGATCTTATACTTATACTTATACTTTAGAAGTATTTTCATTGTATTTATTCAATTCCAATGATTTAAATATTGTTACTATATATTCCTTATCTTTTAAATATGACAATGATCACATATTTTTGTGGTGTTTATTTTTATTCAATTTGATTCATTTAAATTGCTTTACTACATTTTCATTATCATTTAAATTATACAAGGAAAATATATTTTTAATATATTTATTTATTTGTATTCATTCAATTTCATTGATTTAAATTCCAATACAGATATTATTAGTAAATTATACAATGATAACTTTTTCGTATTTATTTATATTTACTCAAATTAAAGAAATTTTTTTTTATGACTGTATTTTCATTATCATTTAATTTATAGAATTATACATTTTTATTGCATTTATTTATTTATATTCATTTATTTTCTATCATTTCATTACTATATCTTTATTGTTGTTATCAAATTTATGTACTTTTGAAAGCTCTAAGCTTTGCTTGATTAAATCTTTTCATGTCAGCTGTTACGTCGTCATAAATATCAGAGAACTCTTCACTTTAGCACTCCAATTAATTTCATCACACGGTAGACCGTGTGGAAAAAACTAGCATATCCTTTGGCACTAGAGAGTATAGAGCTGAAAGGACAAAGCATGGGCAACATCAACAAATCGATCAGTGCACAGTTTTCCATTAAAACGCCTCACAGCAAAGAGGCAAAAATACGAGCAAAAAGGAAAAAAAGGAAAAAAAAGGAGAGAAATGTGAAGAGAAAAACCGTTTGCCATTGCCAGTGTAAACAAGGACTGGCGACTAGGAGTAGTCCTAGTTTTGAACGGCTACTGTTCAATGTTGAAACAAAACCAGTTGGCAATAGTAGCAATAGCAACAGCAACAACAGCGACAACAACAAGAACAAATATGATTCTTGGTGGTAGTGTTGTGTGCAGCCTAACGACAACATTCAATAAACAATTCACAATTGATTGACAAACGGACAGGCAGGACTTTGTCATTTGGATTCACTGCTGACGATTGACCAGCAGACCAGTGGACAGTCGACTGTGGACCATTGGACTGTGGACAGTGGATAGTGAGTAGTGGACAGCGGAGAATGTGGAGGGTGGATAAAACAGACAGGGAGACATTGTTGGATTGGTACCGACGACAAGTCAGCGGAAGGATGTTAGTTCGAGTGGATGAGGAAATTGAAAGGGAATGCTGACAACAAACTCGACAAGAATGCAGCATGACAAAAAACACAAGCTCACAAATACACTAACACACATACCCAGACTCACATAAAAGGGACACAAAACTCTGAAATGCCAAAAAGGCAAAAGCGCCGGGACCCAAGCGAAAACAATGAAAGCAAATTTCTGAGCGGACATCCGCCAACGATTAGGCAACGCCCTCGGTTTTTGGCACACTGGTTACATGTCGAATTCGTAAATATTTCGAGCTACACTACTCCCTTTTGTTGTCATTGTTGTTGTTGCTGTTTTTGTTGGCTTTGTTAGCCGGTGTAGATTATGACAGGGGATATCTGGAAACGGTCTTTAGATAAAGGTGTTATGCTGGCCTAACACTTTCGCTCTGTTTGCATATTTTCCTTTTTTCCTTCTTATTTATGTTGAATTTAAAAAAAAAAAATATTGATATTTCTGAAAATTGAAAATATTTAATCGAACTGTTTAAATTTTGAAGCTGAATTAGATTTACTCACTTGATCATCGCAATGCGGTTAGTCGGCTACCTCTTAATTAAAACGGCTTCACATTAATTGCGCACGTGACGTTAGGCGCTCATTAAGTTGCCCCACAACTAGAGAGGAGATACATGCGGATAGAGTGAGACTAAATGAGAGAGAGCGAAATTGAGAGAAATTGGAAGCAAGCGGAAGGTGCATAGTTTGGTAAAATAGCTGGTAAAACTTTTGGCGGCCAATAAAAAAAAGAGAGAACAGTGAGCATGGAATGTAGAGGGGGTCGGGCCAGCGGAACATTATGTAAGGAAAATCCTTTTGGCAATTAGATACTTGCAACCAATAGAAGCAAAGTGGCACAAGCCAAGATGCTGGCATAGTTCGAGCTGACGATGGCAATGGCGATGACGATGGCGATGGCGACACCCACAAATATTGTGTGGCAAGTATTAGGGTATATCTAGTATCGGTGGTGGTCGACGTGGCATTTCGTAGTGCAAATATCCCATTACTCGGATGAAACTTTTAATTAAAAAGTTACCAATGACAAAAATGGAATGAGAGACAGCGATGCCAAAGCACAAACTTCGGTTTTTGGCCCAGAGAAATGTGCTATACTACAATCAAACTCATACTGATACTCATACTGATATACACTCATATACTCATACTCAAGCCTCTGTTCACCTCATCTCTTGGTCGTAGCCTTAATATTTTTATCCAGGATCCTCCATTGGACTATGGTATAAGCTGCTCTCAGGCTGGCACGCACGTAATTGAGACAAACTTTGAGACAGTAAAACATTCGTGCAGTGCCTCAGGATGTGCTGTTGGTTGGGTGCTCCTACTGCTGTTGCTGTTTGGATGCCAATGAGAAAATTACGACATTTAAACCCGGAGGTTAAATGCACGTGAAATATTAAGTTTAGTTGCATGAGAGCACACTAAATCTTCGGCTTGTGGGTCATTTGTTTGTCGCTCTGCTTCTCACACTACAGCTCTAGCTCTTTCACTTTTGTCTCTGTCTCTCACGTTCTCACTCTCTCTCTCTCTCTCTCTCTCTCTATGTAGCGGCATGTCTCGTTGAGCGGCTAATTATGGCCAGGTGGTTACTAGTCTCTTGGTCTAAATGCAGGCACGCAAACCTCCAACCTAGAGTTGCAGTCGTACGTTCCAAGAGCCAACCGGATTATTTGAAAGGAGTGATAAATTTGCAAGCCAGCAAACGTGCCAGCTGGTAAATTTGATAACAATATCTAATCAACTAAGCCAGACTAACTAGCAACGTTCAAATTCTTAAATTTTAAATTCCTGAAAGATTTTCCTTCACACATATTCTTCGACTAGATCTTGTCTAATTTCACCAAAGTCTGTAATTTCCTACACTCAAAACTTCCGGGAAGAGGAATTGCAACGCATGAGATTGCATTGAAGTGCTGGCATCATATTTTTTGGGAAACTGCACAATGTGAAGAAATTGTGCTTGCACGTGCATATGGCATTATAGTTTTGTGGGCGTGGCATTGTGGCTAATTATGCTGCCATTGGTTACGGCTAAATGCAACCGATTTTCGCAAAATAATCAGAATCCGTAAATGCCGTAAACATTTTACGTAAAAACAAGAATACAGCACAGGGCAAATGTGTGTGTGCAGTGCGTGTTGCAGGAAAATACTGTGGAAAAACCCGACCCGTTAGTTGCATTCAATACTGTTGTCTGGACTCTGGTCAAGCGGCTCGACGAGTCAACGGTCAAAAGGGGGTAGCGGGCAACGGGCAGCGGAAATGCTGTGGTTGCCATGTTGCTGCTTTGTTGCGTTATCTAATTACAAAGGAATTGTGCGGCTGTGTCACACAGTTTTTCGGCTTTTGCCAACGTTGTTTTGGCCTGGCATCAGAGTAGTCTATGGAAAAAATTATTTTGTTCTAGCCACTGCTAATGGTGACAATACCCTACAGTTGGGTTCAGCTTGAATGACTGTAGGGACTATTGAAAATTTATATTTCATAGAGTGAATGAGTAAATAAAAGTTACGTAATCTAAAAAATTGTTTGATACTTCTTCTCATATTTTAAGCATAAAGTTTTTATTTAATGTTGATCTGTCATTTAAGTATAACGTAACTTATACAATACACATTTATACACTTATCCAAAACATCGTTCAATAGCAAATTTAATGGACTTTCTATAGTGTATACAGCTTATTAGTTTTTCACTGTAACAAAGTAAAATTTTTTAATTTTGGATTTACGAAGAGGCTTATATTAAAAGCTTATATTACACCGCAAGCAAGTATACGTTGACTCTTTATAGCTACATTGTGCAATTTTAGTTAAAAGTAGTTTAAATTAATATAATTTTGGCAAATGAATTTGTAGTTTTGCCCATTGCAAAATTGTGGGCATTAAATAGTCCCCTGGTGAAATCTATGAACACGGCAAGCCGATTTATGTGTGCGTATATATACTCTTCGACATAGGCTGAAATTGGCAGACACATGTAGTGGCAGTTAGAGCGGGACAGAGCGACGGAGCGAGAGAGAGAGAGGCACAGGGAGATAGAGACAGATAGATGTAGGCTGACCCACAGTTAGTTACATATAACCAGACACATATGCGCTAAATACACTTGTGTCTAATAAGTTTTAGCCAAATGGCCATCGAAGCGAGCACCCACACATAGACACTGGCCAACAAAAACACACGCATCCACACACACACACACACACACACACACGCACACACGCACACACTCTCACACAAATGCATACACATATACATAGTCAGTGGCGGGATAAACAAATGTAGGGTCGTCCATTGGGGTCACAGCTGCGTATGCGGCATATTTGAGGGCGCATGGCGAAAAATTGTCAAACTGCCGGACGTGGCCCGAAAAGTCAGTTGGGTTAGAAATCTGCTTAGCTGCCTTCCGGCCGCTACATGAGCCACGCCCCACGCCGCATTCCCTACGCCCCATGCCGCACGCCCCACGCCCAACAACCCACTTTGGGTTTTGTACGTTTACCCACCGCTTGAATTTAAATTGACAAAATATTTGGTTATGCAACACACACACCAGTTAGACCCGCTTTTAGCCGCTGAAAATTTTGACAGAATCACAAAGGGAAGTTGTGAAAACAGCGAGGATATTCCGGGTACACTAATTGCACGTTTTGTCAACACTCGAATTAAAAATAATATTTGCAACAATTAATAAAAAACGCGTTTACGCCATTAACAAACAGCTCGACCATTCTCGTTCTGGTAACTCAAAATACAAAAGGCACAACAGGGCATAACACGCAGTGGTACAACATAATGGACAAGCTGCATTTCGAAATGAGGACTTCTAGATACCCTAGGGTTTACATTTATAGTTATAAAACATATTTATAACAGATTATTTAAATATTTTAAGAGATATTGCAGTTAACGATGTATCAATTAAATCCATTAAAATTTGAATTGATTACGGAATTATTGAGGATTATTGAATTAGAATTCTGAATAAGTCATATAATGAGATAGGGTAGATCATGTGTCAATATTATAGAAGATTTTCATTCGACAACTTTCAAACCTAATTTGAGGCTAATTTCATGAAATGTGCTTATTTCTAAGACATATATTGTTCTTTTTTCAAGAATGACTTAATCCTAAAAATGGTTTACTCTTGGTTTATTTCTATAGTAAACCATTTATTTAAATTATAGCTGTCGTTTAATAGTTCAAGGTTTCAATGTGAGCTATTGAAAAGCCGAAGCGAAATTTGATGAATAAACAGGAACCTAGCACACGCCTTCTAGAATATAATTTCCACTCGGCCTGTGCACTCTATCGATTAACTATCAGGACATAATTATAAAAGCCTATGCAAAGTGCGGCTTAGTTCATAAATGTAGCCTGGCGTTGCTAATTTGGCGCTAAAGTTCGATAGAAATGCCAAAAGGGCAACGTGTTTAACAGTTTTTAGCTGGCGCAAACTGAAAATTATGTAAATTGCGAGGCACGGCCGAATAATGAATATATATCCCCACGTACATAGGGTATATAGGCGTAATGACAGCGTAGAGAATAAAAAATAAAATGATGAAAATATGTTGCTTTTAAAAATTAAATTGATGACATCGAACTATTTAAATTTAATATGTAAAATTTTGGTACTAAAACTAAATGTTGGCATAAAAATAGTTCCCATGTATGGTTATCCAGGTATTACATTTAACAGTACTAGGAGTTAAGACCGAATTGACTTGGGCAAATTACGTTTCAATAAATTCCAATTGATGCTAGTGGGTTGCGCTAAACGCTTCTGCTTCTTGGACTTACTGACCGCCTTGGCGCGTACGGAATGTAAATTCTTGTACTGACTCGAACTGTGTATGGTCTTGCCAATGTGTTTGGACAATGATTTTGCTGATGCACTTGACCTTTTGGCTGCTTTCGTTCTGAATTTGCTCTTCAGTACCATTTTACCATGACCAGAGCGATTTTTCGTTGGGGTTTTATGTTTACTTCCAGACTTGCTAATAGATTTGCTCGATTTATTTTTAGCTGATTTATTCGATCTGAGTGACTTTCTCGATCTAGCTGCTTTGAGCGTCTTTAAAGATTTTGTTGATTTCTGTTTCTGAATTAGGGCACCGCCTTTGACACGAACTGGTTCTGGTGGTCTTCGTACAGCGTATTTGGGTGGCGGTGGTGCTTGTGTGGAGAAAACGCGTGCCGCCTGAACAATCGAATCAAAGTTGCCAAATACCTGCATTATATTACGATTGACATACTGTAGATATTTGAGCGACGACTGACACAAGTGACATTTGTCGTTTTTGTCACAATTGTTGCGAATAAGACTTTCCAAGTACAAAAAATTCTTTGCCATATTCTCGCAGTGTGGACATTTGTTCATGTTGTGGCAGTTATCGCATTGATTTTGTTTCAGATTAGCTAAGCCGGCCTTCTTGTAACCCTTTTGCTCAATATTTATTGATGAATTTTGTGGCACAACATATGAAGATTTTGCATTTTTTATTTTATCCAAAGCATTCATTTTTTGTAGAACAGAAATTTTGTTAACCTATTCAGTTAGATAATGTATCGAAAGTGTTAAATTATATATTATTAGTTCATGTATTACAATAACGAAATTCCCAAAGCCTACCTTAGCCATCTTAAATATCCTGTATGTATAGTATGTATGCTTAATATCAATATGTCTACCATCTCAACTATTCAAAGGGCATAACTGGTGACATTGACTTCAATGCCTGCTTCTAGATTAAGGAAACTCTCACGCCCAACTCAGTGGCATACAACTAATTCAGCCATCATTTAAACCACAACTGACCCCAATTTTATGTTAAAGCCCATTTAAACACAATTTGGTGGGTTGGCCCTGAACTCTGGCATCGTTTAAGTTTCATTTCCTTGGGCGCAAATTAGCGATAATCAGCTGGTGCAGGCTCCCTAGCTCTACCACTCTCTCTCTCTCTCTCTCTCTCTCTCTCTCTCTCTCACTCTCTCTCTCGCCCTGTTTGTTACAGCTTGTCTGTTGTGTTTCGCGTTTGTTGTTGACATTTTCCATTTTCATTTTCATTTTGATTTTCATTTCATTCGCAGTGTCATTTACTGTACTGTGCTCTCTGCATTTACTATTTGGGTCAGCTCGTTTATTTCAGTTTAAGATATAATCGCGCAAATTTAGTTGCTCGTTTCATTTAGTTTTCTAAGCTAATACATTTTTAACCCACTACCAGGTGGCAGGCTTTTGCCTAATACGCTTGTTGACCTTGCATACAGTGCCTGCCGAAATATTATACAAGGTGTTTGCTTCACATATTTTGCGTTTTTGTGGTAATTTAGACCTAAATTGGTATTTAGTAGATTTCTTTTTTGTTGGTTTATTAAATAGCAATCAGCAAAACTATTTATAATATATACAATAATTTTGTTTTCGCATGATCAACTTGAAATATGATATCAAATTTATTAGTTGGTCTTGAATCACAAAAGAGAACGATTTAATTTTAAATATAAATTAAGTGTTGAATTAGGTTTAAAAGTAGTTGTATAAAATTTGTTGGATTTTATTTATTTTTTTATTTGCAATTAAACTTTTTGATTAAATTGTAGAAGTTTTAAAAAATATTTATGAAAACATATATAATTATTTTGAATGAAACTTTGAAAAGCCTTAGGCATACGTTTAATATAAATGCAATTAAATCTATTCTTTATCTTTTGGGATTTGGGATGTTTAAAGCGGTTTAAAGCTACCTTTATTTAAATATATTAATTCTATATAGCATTAGCTAGCAAACTTCTACTTTATTCTTTATACAAAGCACAATCTTAAAAGCATGAGTAAATTATATGCATTTTTGGAATCACAAATCAACTTACAAACTCGCTTCAAAACGAAAGTTTTTACTTAAAAGTTAAACATTTGGTGATCAACTTTTTAATCTAACGCATATTTGGATAAACTTTTTGCACAAATGCCACAGCTAGGTAGCAAAAATGCTAGAATTTATTGACGTTAAGTGCAAAAAAAGACAAACTAGCTAAAAATTTATTTGATGGCTTCATCAAAATCGCATGCTTGTGCTTAAATCGCGCTTCAATCAAGCGGCGACACCCTCTAAAAGCACATAGATAAATTCTATTTGTGACTAACACTTGGAACTGAAGCAGTGCAGTGTGGTAATAAACATGTAGAAGCAACAACGACAGCAGCAGCAGCAGCGAGAAAGACACTGCAACACGGTCATAAAGTTGATTGTCCATAAATGTACGGGGCGTATACGTAATGTCGTAATGTTAGGCAAAATGCATTGGGGTTTAGGGTCTGTGATGGGGGCACAAGCACATAAAGTGCCATCGTAATGAATTTATTAAAAGTTCGTTTTGTTAAGTTTCGCAACTCAGCTGATTTCTTGGGCTTGGCTCTTAGGGCTTGGGTATTGCTGTTTGCATGTTGGCCAAGTTTACTCAAAATAGATTTCAATTATTTGTGCTTTGCATGCGACAAATGGCGACAGCGTCAGAGCTGTGCCACACACACACCGAGACACACATAGAGTGTGTCACGTCTGAAACAGTGAGTGTTAATGGATTTGTGCCAAGTTCTTGTCGCTTTACTCTCTTTCTTTCGTTCGCTGAAGCCGGTCACTAACTGATTTATACATGTTCCCAAATTGGGGCGACGTCGTATGTTGCTGCTGTTGTTGTTGTTGCTTGGTCAATGCGTTTGACTTTGAGCAAATGCCACACGTTGGCACAGTTATGTCAGCTCGTTTTTTTTTTTTCAAAGCTGCTTTTGTTGTAGGCATTTGACCCACAAAGGTTGCCGCCCCGCTCTTACACGGCAGACCCTTTTCCTGTAACGACTTCCTGCGCCCCAAAAGTCCAACTCGAAGCCGAAGTCGTAGCTGAAGTCGACCAATCGAGCAGTAGGAGCAGCGGCAGCAACACTAGATGCAGGCTACGATATTTGCATGTCTGACGTTGACTTTCACTGCTCAGCTGACGCTGACTGCTACTGCAACTGCGACTGCGCTGCCAACTGCTACTGCTACTGTGACTGCGACTGCGACTGCGACTGCGACTGCGACTGTGACTGCGACTGTGACGTTGACGTCGCTGTGAATTTATATTGTTTGCTTTTCGTGCCTTACGTGTTTATGGCCTGCCAAAAGCGAAAGTCGCTAGCCTCTAGCTCTTTGCTACACTTTACTTAACTTAGCTAAAGTTTTCGTTTGTTGTTGTTGTTGTTATGGTTTTCATTGTGTTTTGTTTTTCTCGTGTTTCGAGTGGGTGGCATAAAGTTTAACTTGACTCGACTTGGCATTTCAATATCAACAGAGGCATGCATAATTTCTTCAGCGCGAGCCTATGTAAATTTGCTCGGAAGTGTTCAGCTGGATGTGTGTGTGTGTGTGTGTGAGTATGGGTGAGCGTGTGAGTGTAAGTGTGTGTGCTGTGTTTTGTGCCAGTTTTAGACGCGTTAGCTGACTGTAGGCCCAACTGAAAGCAGGTCAACTTCATTTTTCGCGCTGACCGAGCGAACCACAAACAGCCGCAGCAGCAGCAGTAGCAGCAACATCAACAAAAATAAGGTGAGTTGCCCTTTACCAGTTGCCTGCTCCTAGTTGTGCGAAAGCCACAAACACAAATTAGCACAACAGCAACAACATCAGCAGCAGCAACAAAAGTAGCAGCAATACAGGCAGCGAGCAACAAAGCAGCAACAACTTGGTCATAATTTCTTTTGCAATACTGCCAAGCCCTTGGGGCAAGCGTAACACGCTCAAACACACACACACATAAACACTTACACACATACACATACAGAGAGGGTCTATACAATACTCTATACTCTCTCACACACTCACATTTGCATTTGGTTTCTCTTTTTTTTTTTTTTTTTTTTTGGATTTTAGTGCCTTTGATTTGCTTTGGTTTTTCTTGGTTTACTTACGTTCTTTTTTATTGTTATTATTTTGTAGTTGACGTCGCTGCCATTGCCGACGCCGTCGTCATTGTCGCTGCCTCGTGTGGCATTAAGTTGAAAACTGCAAATGTTTTGCGGTCAGTTTGGATTTGAAGTTGGCAGGCAACGCGACGTGATGCCACATTGACTCACCTGAGGCAGCGCGTGCCCCAAAAAAATTGTTATTACCAATTGGCTTAGTTGTTGCTGGTGTTGCTGTCGTTGTTGGTTGTTGCTGTTGGCCA
The DNA here is from genome assembly GCA_037040025.1 of Sphaerogastrella javana. Classification (NCBI taxonomy): domain Eukaryota; kingdom Metazoa; phylum Arthropoda; class Insecta; order Diptera; family Drosophilidae; genus Sphaerogastrella; species Sphaerogastrella javana. The sequence continues at coordinate 71,622 of JBANCZ010000026.1, read as the reverse complement.
ACAAAATTATTTCGTTTTAGTTGCTCTATCTATTGCTTTGCTAAGCACAATTTTCCCGTGGTCAGTTAGTCACACGCTGACATCGTTGCATTTCTGTATTCACCTAAATTTCCATGTATTTGGGCATTGCCCAAAGATCCGATTATAAATTGTGAACTCTACAATTGCAGTAGCTACAAATTTTCAAAATTTTCGAGCGACTTAGTTCCAAAAATTTTCGAGCAACTTTTGTTTGGAAAGCTGCAGCGAATACACTGGACAAAAATTTTGGACAAAAAGGCCTGTTTTGAAGCTGTTTAATTGGTAAGTTTAGTAATACATTTATTTATATTTAAATTAATTTGGATGTGTTGTATAAATCTGATTATAATGGAGTTATAAGATGGCAATATAATAATATTTCTATTGGATTATAAAAATCTCAAATATACATAGTGTAGGATGAGGGAGCTCTTTCCAAGATCGAGATAGAGTTGTGATCTCGGGGGTTTCGATTTAACTTCGTCTGAAAAGTTTGATCGCCTAACACAACCGTTTAGTGTGAGCTATTTTTAACAACTGTCTTTATTTATATCATAGTTCTATATGTGTAGTCATTCATGATGAGTTGCACTTATGGTGAGTTCAACGATATTAAAGTTTTAAGAGAATAAATTCAAGGCTGAAGTGAATATAAACTAAGATGCTTCAATATTTTTTAAATACCAACTTGATAATAATAATAAAAAGGGTAATTTGACCCAACACATGGAATACATTCAAAATTATTTGAAATATTGATAGACTTATATGACCACAGAATAATAATATTTATATTGAATTTTGTTTTTAAAAAGTCTCAAACATATATAGAATATATTAAAAATTATCAAAAAGATTGGTAGAATTATACGATCATAAAATAAAAACTTTAATGTTGTATAATTTTTTTAAAAATCCAAAACATTTTATGATATATTGAAAATTATATTTATCTTTAATATTAACTGTATTTTTATACAAATTTTATTTCTAGTCATTTAGAATATATTTTATTCACTTAGGCAGTAGTCTGTTACTTACATTTATTACTATATTTTTTATTAGCTCTCTTTAAATTTGGCCTCCTCTTATTGTACACATAATTCATGTTGGCTCTTTAACTTGAGGCAGCAACAATTAGGTTGGGCCTCGAAATATTCGCTTCCTGCCTAACTTTTGCCCTTGTTAGTCCAAAAAGTATGCAATACCTCGAAGACCTGGCCGCCGGCTGCTAAAATATGAAGAAATCTTTGCAAAAGCGCTTTACGAATTTTTATGCTAATAAATTTTATTGCTGCAAGAAAGTACAAGAAAAAAAAAGATGAAAAAAAAATAAGAAATCAACTTTTACTTACACATACTTATGCAGCAGTTATTTATTGTGTATGCTGCAAATTTCTTTATGACTGCGCAAATCGAGGCCGGGCAACAATAAAAAAAGTAAGAACCAAATGCCGAATGGTAAACAATTTAAACTTTTGCGCCGATAAGTGTGCTATAAATATATTGATGTAGGTCTGATTTTCAATCTCTTTATCTTTCTTTGTCTTTCTCTGTAGCTGTTTCTCTCTTTCTATAAATTTAATTCAATATAATTAAATTCAATTTTCTATTAAATTGATTTAAATATTTTGTATTTAGATGTTGAATTTAATATATTATATTTATTATAAGCTTAAACTTCAATTGATATCTTAAATTCAAATAAATAGAAATTAAGTCAAATTAAACAAGAGTCATTGACAAATTATTTAAAGTATATCGATTTGAATAGATATTCAAAATTTTTTGTTGATTCTCTCCAATGTGTTACGACTTTTGTGAATGTGTTAATATTCTACACATATGTATCTATATAAAGATGTATACCAATTCCTTTAAATATCTATTCGTATATATGTATATCTATATACATGTGTATGTGTTGATGTATATATAATATTCCTGTGTGTGGGCATACAAATGCTTTTCACGCATAACTGCATGCTGCTGATGTTGCTGCTGTTGCTGTTGTTGTTGCTGTTGCTGCTGATGGTCAGTGGGCAGCGCATTTTGAGTTGAAAGCATTTCAATGCTTTTAACTATTTCTGATGGCGTTACGCACTATAAACTGAAGCTGAAATTCATTTTTTTAAATGGAAAGGAAAGCCTCAAGCTCTCTCTATCCCCTTTCTATTTCTCTCACTCTGTGTGAGGGTGCAAACCTCAAAGGGATTTCAATCTGTTGTGGCTGCACTTTAAAGTTAATGAGACAAAGCAACGCTGAGTGCTGAGTTCAATCTTTGCTAGCGCATAATAATAATCCCTTTGGCTTTCGACCAACCCAAAAATACACAAAAAAAGCGCAAAATTAATTATGCAAACAAGTCAATGCAAATGGGGGGGATATAAGTTTGTAACTATAAAGAAATGAAGAGGGTGCGGGGAAGCTAGCGATTTTGGTGTTTTAAGGTTTAGGGTCAGAGGTCAGGGGTTTAGCTGGTTCAATTGTGCCATTTAATGGTGTCAGCAATTAACTGAAATCAACACTTAACGTATAATTGACTTGGGAATTGCAACGAGGGGCGACATTCCAGCACACGCCCACTTTCCCGAGACAGTTAAATGGATATATATTCTTGTGTGTGTGTGTCTCTCTGAGTGTGTGTGCTGAGGATAATTAATCTTTAAGCTGCGGTGCTCTGCATTACGTTACGCTGAGTTGTTTCAATTAAGTGCAAGCAACAGACATGACTATATATAAGCTATAATTGAGTGTGACAGAGACGGCTAGCGAGAGAGCGGATAAGATAGAGTGTGATAGCCGTATGCAGAGTAGCAGCAAGTGTTCGTTTGTGTGTATATATATACAGTCAACTGGCCAGATATTAAATAACGTTCAAGTAATGAGCTTTGTAATAACTGCATTTGGTACAGTTTGATTCTTGTGCATAAAATTAATATTTTATCATTCTCTCTCATTTCTTTTCACTCCTTAATATCGCTTTGCTTTTTGTGGTTGCTAAGCAACATCAAGAATCTCTGAGTTCTTAAATCTTACAATGAGAATCTATAAAAGTAGAAATTTCATTCAGTAAACTATTTAATCAAAAATAAAAGATATAGTGTATTTATAATAAAGGGTTTCGCTCTATAACGTGCTTTTCGAATTGTTCGCTATTTTGGTAGATGTCATATCATGATGGTCCTGATGACCTTTTGGTTGATGTTGTTCCCTATCATTATTAATATTATAAAATCTATTATTAATGAAATAAAATCATTTTCCAATGTCATTTATTTCGAATACAAAAATAAAAACTTTATTGGAGATGTAGAAACTATTAGAATACTTTTGTAGATACTTAGATATAGGTATTTATGTGCCCTACTTAAATTGTTCCATCTGTGTAGATAAAAAGGGTGTGTGTAATAAGTATATAAAATTTCGATTATATAAAAAAAGACATTTTTCATTAGATATCAAAGTAACTCATTTCACTGAGATATAGAATCGATTAAAATATACATATTATTATTTATTAAGTTTATTTATTTAAGTTTCGCATTTCATGAAATCGAACTGTATTTTTGAGGAGTTTAATCTCTAAGTTACAGCTTTAGTTCTTCAAACTCTTATGCCAATTGCAATCGTATTAGTAGCACTGTACTATAGGCACTTAGGAGCCCACCTTTTAGCTGTAATAAGTTGCCCTGAGGATTGCCACAAAAACCCAACCGCATGTGTCAATGTGGCAGGAAAGGCAACAACACCAGAAGGTAGTGACAGCAGCTTAACCTGGTCCTGGAAAAAAGGGGAACTAAAATTAGCAACTAGTTGAAACATTTATGGGGCATATCAAAAGATCTGTATGAGTGTGCATCTGTGTGTGTGTGGGTTGGCTAAAGTAGTTGATAGAAAGAAAAATACTAAAAGCGTACACACTAAGAGGGCAAATGGGTGATAGAGAGAGAGAGAGAGAGAGGGAGATGGAGAGGGAGAGGCAGAGAATATGAGCTGGTGGGCTGGGCCATGAGTGAGTGATACTGGCGTAGGAGTGACAGAGAGTGCTGGCTGCCAGCGTAGAATTAGCACAACAAAGTTGCCACGCATGCACCTGCCAGGGCTCCTAAGTGGCAACCCTCCCAATGTACAGGCAACCACCCACCGCCTCTCTTGCTACCAATGCGTATTGCATGCTGTCATCACCCGCTTTATGAGGCAGCAACAACATCATCAACAACTGACAAGCTGACAGGCCAAACTGTCTAGGAGTTGCATGCAGCGTCATGTGGGCGGTTGGAGCATCAAAACACAAACAAAGTGCATGCGGGCAGCTTTTGCGGCATGGCATGCAAATGGTGGCAAGTACAACTGCAGCGGCAACAGCAACAGCAGCAACATCAACAAGTACCAGCAACAGCAGCAGCAGCAACTCACAAGCTCAGCAGCATAAACACATAAGCCGTTGCACGCATATGTGGCAGAGTCAAGCCGCCAGATAAGCTAGACAGGGCACAGAGGGAGAAGGAGACAGTGAGAGAGAGAAAGATAAAGAAAGAGAGAGAGAGAGAGAGAGAGAGAGAGAGTGTGTGTGTGTGTGTGTGTAGCTGCAGCCAGCATAGAAGTGAATGCAACATAAGAGTCAGAGGTTTTTCATGACTAGAAGGCATCGCACTTCACAAGAGCAATTTTAATTAAAAGAACTGCAGCAGCAGTTGCAGCCACGCCCAGCTCAAAATTTGCCTGGCTGCTGCTGCTGTTGCTTTATAATGTTGCTGTTGCTGCTATGTTGCTGCTGTTGCCGTTGCTGCTGTTGTTGCTACTGCTGCTGTTGCTCTATGATGTTGCTGCTGCTGTTGCTGTTGCTGTTGCTACTGCTGTTGCTGTTGCTGCTCCTGCTGCTCTTGCTGTTGCTGCTGTTGCTGCCTTTTCGATTCGTGTTGCACAGCTGCAGCTGCCACATTGCTTTCAACCCAACCCCTTGGCATGCTGTGCGCTTACTTTCAGCTCTCACTGTATGCACAATGTGTGCAGTTTATTTCTGGGGCACTTAACTGACTGGACGCCTTAGCCAGGGTTACGACTGCAATTGTTGTTGTTTCTACTGCTGCTGCTGCTGTTGCTGTTGCTGTTGTTTCTACTGCTGCTGCTGCTGCTGCTGTTGCTGCTCTTGACATGCCGCAGCGAGAAAACTTTTCGGCATTTGGTGGGAGCCCGAAAATGTCGGGCCAGCTACATAACACATCCTGACACAAGTCAAGGAATTTATGAGCTGTAACGGGCTACAAATGTGTGCATCAGTGTGTGTGTGTGTGTTTGCTCAGCGTGTGTGTGTGTATGTGTGTGTGAATGGCTTTTGGCTTAATTGAAATTTAAACGCTTAGCCTCAGTGTCAGCTGTTAAGTCTTTTACTTTTGCTTCTTCTTCTGGTTGCCCCCCATTTTTTTCGTTTCGTTCTGCTTTTAAAAATGAACATGCAGCATTTCATGAACTTGGCAGTTTTGCCATTACAATTTTTGCAACTCGCAATACGAATACGAGTGTATGTGAGTAGCACTCATATAACACTCACACCATTCTGTGAATGACCATGATAATACGCTTCGAACAAAATTATGCCGAACAGTAGGGGCGTTAGAAAGAAAAAGCCCCCAAATTTCGTGGATTCGATTAATTTGTTGAATACAGGATCAAAATTCGATAATTTATATAGATTATTTTGATAACAAAGTATGTTGGTTCTAGCTTTTATAGTTTGTAAAATCTAATATTAATAATTAAGACATAGTGTCTGGGGTATGTAGAGCCTAAAGATCTTCTAGTTTATAAGTAGATTTCTCTGCTGATTTAAGATGTATAAGCTTTACGAAAACCATCCCCATCTCTAGTCTACTTTTAACACACATTCGTTAGATGTTCAAATTTAATAGACCCTTTTGTGAGTCTTAAACACAGGGTCTCAAAACCAATAAAAAGCACAATATTTAACCCAATTAAACCGCCAAAACTTTGTTAACTTGGCGCTCAGTTCGCTTTGCACGCAAAGCGTCAATGTGCGAGGGTGATTGCGTGTGTATATGTGTATGAACTATGTGTGTGTGTGTGTTGGCCATGTATGGAGTGGGTGTTAGACTGGTTTTAGGGGTTCTCTGTCGAATGGCCACTCGTTTAAAGTCGCGGCCAACCCATTGCCATGGCAACTTGGGCAGCTTTGGGTGGCCAATACAATAGCACGGAGCATGCACCGAAAACGCATACCACCCCATTGAGAAAAAGTCGAGCGTATACAGTGTGTGTATAAATATATGTATGGTATAGTATATATACACACACATAAATGTTGTGCATTGAGAGAGAGCACAGTTGTGGCATAGAGATGCCAGTACAAACACGTCGAACAACGAGCTGCAAAAATTCTTGCCTGAATATGTGAGAAATAGAAAAGTGCACAAACACAGCCATAAAATGATGATGAAAAGTGCGTGAAAAGCTCTGTACCTGAAGTGGACAACATAACAGCAACAATAACAACAACAACAACAACAACAATACTAATAACAACAACAGAAAATCAAGTCGAGCGTTGAAGCTCAAACAAACCGCAGCGTAAATTCCAGTTCTACGCGAAAATGTCAACAATTTCTGCTTTAAATGTGCACAAAGGTAAACACTGGATTGAAGCTCAACTCGGAAAAACTCTTATGGAATTTTTTATTTTTTTTTTTGAGGGAGTGGTAGTACATGAAGCGTTCCTTTGCAACAGCAAATGTTTTCTTAGTTAAGCTCGAGCTGCATTAAATTTTCATTAGCTGCAGCAGCTGCCACTCTGCGAATTAAACAAATTGAATGCTTTCTGGCATAATTAAGCTGGCATTTTGCTTGGGCTAAAGCCAAAGGCGTAGCCACAAAATACAAGTAAAAAAAATGAACAAAAATGACCAAAAAAAGAAAAGGTTGCTGCTGAAATGGAGACAAACAAATAACAAAACAACAAAATAGTTAATCTGTGTGTGAGATTGTGATTGTGTTTGTGTGAGCAGGTGTGTGTGTGTGTGTGTGTGTGTGTGCAGATGTGTGTGTCAGGTATATGTATATGTGTATTGCATGCCTCAACCTGCAGAGTTTTCGCACTCGTTGGAAAAGTGGCTTTTTGAGTGGTTTTTCAATGAAGTGTTAAGTGGGGGTAAAACTACCTGGCTGCTCAGGGTTCTGTCAGCCTCTAGCTGATACTAATGCGTGTGTTATAGTGTATATGTACGTATGTGTGCGAGTGTGTGTATGTTCTCACATACTCTCTCAGTATGTATGTTTGCGTATGTGTGAATGTGTGCCCTGCCACTTGAGCTACCTGTGTATTGCGAGTGTATTTAGTTGTCGTGTGCTCTCTCCCTTTGCCAATGTCTCGTTTGTCCCTTATGCTCAGGCTGGCCCCGCTCTGGTATGCCCTTCCTTTAAGCTATTACGCTGCCACTGGTATATAGTGCTCTCTCTGCCTTTTCCTCTCTTTCTATCTCCCTCTCCCTCTTCCTCTCTCTTTATAGCGTTTTCTCCTCTCTCTCTATGCTTTTCTCCTGCCTCTGCAAATAGGTCTGCGGTCTATGCGCACCTTTGGCTACCCTGTTCGCTGTATGGGTATTGCCTTAGCTTTTGTTATAGTTGTTGCTTTTGTTGTGGTAATAGTTCTTGTTGTTGTTGTTGTTGCGGGCTGCTGTGTGTTGCTGCTGTTGCTGCTGCTTCTAGGCGTCATTGTTTGATGGTGGTTATAAAGCTGACAGCTGTCAGTTGGCAGTAAATTTGCTAAAATGTTTATTTGCCAAGCGGCTGAGTTTGCGTTTAACAGCATGCACAGCATTCACACATAGAGCAACCACATACACACACACACACACACACACTGGCACAAAGTCGCACACTTGAATAGTTTGGGCGCAATGGCAACAACATGTGTAAGCACACACACACACTCACACAAATACATACTTGCTCATGGACACGCACAAACATGTTTGCACACATTTATATTTATCTGTGAGAACAGGAGAGCATCTGTGGGCGCTGTAGCCCAAGGCGAATTTCAGTTTACCAACGGCTGGCTACGTTTAATCACTTATAAACAGCCACAACAACAACAAGCGAGATTACAACAAACACAAGCAATGGCTGTGGTTGGAGCAGCTACAAAAACAACAACAACAACAACAACAACAACAACAATAATAATATTGCAAGCATTGCGTGCATGACAAATGTTTTGCTACTTAATAATAGAATAATTATGGCAACACCATAAAACTGCTTAACGATTATGACACACATGTACTCAGACAGTGAGGAAACGAAACAGAGAGAATCACAGAGAAAGAGAGAGGGAGAGAAAGAGAGAGAGCGAGAAAGCTAAAGACGAGCTAGCGACACATTTAATTTGCCTTGGCATACGCTGCGTATGCGTGTTATGCATTTAACTAGCAGCAACAACTAGACAAAATAGTGTATATATGTATATATATATATATATCTACATATATATATTTATTATATATGTGTTTGTGTATATATATGTGCATCTTTATATATGTGTGCGTTTGTGTGTATGTATACATCTGCCCAATATTATGTGCATATATAACATTAGCATTGTTCGAATGATGAGAATTTTAATTGACCTTTCGAAAACATGAACAAAGCTCTTAATGTACATTTACAATAAAATGTCGGTTGAAATCCTTAAACATTCATGTACATACCGTATAAACTTTAACACATTTCTCTATACCTATATACATTTAAGTGTACCCATTCCATGGTATAAACCTAAACATATTTATGCGTTTCAGTAAGTAGGTTATTGGGGGTTAGAAATTTGTGGCACTTGGGCATTCGTTTTATTAGTTTCTTGAATTAAAAGAGGTCTCTTAATCAAATAATTTTGTCATAAATTATTTTAAGGCTTCTTTAATACGTATATTTATTAAAAAAATCTTTAATAATACATTAAACATATCAAACAGATTTAATTTAACTAATCATTTGCATGCAATAACGATTTTATTTACATATTTTATCTAAAGCTACAAAATTAACTACTAATATATTTTTAGTACTTCTAGTACTATTTATTTTAGTGCAAGTGATTATATAAATTCTATTCTATAGCTTCTATTATTTCAAATAATCTAATTTCGCCATTTCAATTGCAAATTCCTATTCAAATCATTTTGCCTTGAGAACCTGTTTAGTAGAAAGAAACGTGAAAAAATTTTGCCGAACAAAAAACGCATTTAATACATATTTACTGTTTCAATTCACAGCCAGCTAATGAACCAACAAGAAAACAAACAAAAGAGAAACTCTTCGCATACTCTGAATAAGTCAGTCTATCTGTCTGTTTAGCAGCTCTTACTAGTCGCCAGTAAAATTTTATTGCATTTCGTTGCGGCGCTGCGACTCAGAGACTCAGAGTTCGAGTATTTCCTTCTTTTTTTTATTATTAATTTATTAAAAGCCAACTCCTGTCGTTGGCTAGAATGATTTCATTCGATTCGAGGCTCTGTCTGAGTCTCAGCGATTTGTATGATTCAAGCGATTCGAGCGATTCGAGCGATTCGAATGATTCGAATGATGCGAACGATGCTCAACGCCTCGTAAACCTTGCCAAAATCAGCAGCAAACGGCGTTGGTGGCGCTGAAAATGAAATGTAAATCTGCTGTGGCTCGCACAACTACAAAAAAAAAAATAAAATAAAATAAAAATGCGTAGAGAAAAACAAAAACAAATAAAAAAACGAAGCAGCCGTAAGGCAGGAACAGCAGCAGTGAGAGCAGCAGCAGCAGCAGCAGCAGGGAAATAAGCCGCAGTTCCAGAGTCTGTGCGATTTACGTGCTCTCAAATTTAATGCGGTGTGTGCGAGTGTGTGTGCGAGTTTGTGTGTGTGTATGCGGTGTGTGGTAATGTTGGCCATTCCATTTCATGTTGTGGCAGTGCCAGTGCTACCACTACCAATGCCACTGCCACTGCCACTGCCACTGCCACTGCCACTGCCACTGCTACCATCATCATTGAATGCTATCAGCGTGCTCTCGTATTTATTTAATTCCATTTCGGGTTTTCAATCAACCGATAGGTTTGCGCAGCTTTCGCCCATTTATCGCTTTATAAAAGGCAAAAGCAGCTGCTGTCATTATTAACATTATCATTATCAATATCTTCAATTTCATTATTATCATCACAATCATTATTATCATCATTATCTTTATAATATTTTTGCTGTTCTTGTTGCCGATGATGATGATGAGACCAGGCTGTCTTTTAACCACCTTTCATGCGGCTGCTTTTGCGCATTGTCATAATTTATGCACAATGATTGTTAAAAATAAACAAATACTACAAATGGAATGTGGGAGGAAATATTTTTTTAACAAAATTTTCCAGTGTATTTCCGGTAAAACTATTTGCCACGCGATTTAACAACGATATTCACTTTGATATCATTCCAAATGAGCGCTGCTTGTATAAGGTATTCGTGTATGTGTGTATGAATATGTATGTGTTGTTGTGAGTAACTATGTGTGTGTGAAAAAGGGAAATTTAAATCAAATGTGAGCACATTGAATTTTTCATAGCGCACTTTTCAGCGCTCAACGGCGTCGAAAATGCCAACAAGCATGGCATAGAGCTCTGTGTGAGAGATAGGTAAAGCGAAAGAGCTAAATAGAAAGATACAGTGGACACTCAAATTGGAGAAACTGTAGAAAACATAATACAAACTTATTTATTTTAAAGAAATTTGTTAAATTGTTTTATATATTATTTTTAAATTTAATTGAAAGTAATTGAAAAACTAATACAAACTGTAAGAGCTTCAAATATGTTGTATTTGAATTAAAAAGAACGATACATTGAACACTCAACTAGAGGAGCCGTAGCAAGCAACATTTAAACCTATTATTTTTATATAAATTTTTTTAAATTTTATTTGTTTTATTTGTTAAAGTTTAATTTGAAATAATTTTGAAACGTATATAAATCATAAGAACTTCAAATGTGTCGAATTTCAAATAATTTAATTTTAGCAATTCGTATTTTTTAAGGTTTTTTTTCCTGAGGTTTCACTGTATGTGCATGTGTGTTTGCCTGTGAGTGTAAGTGTGTGTTTGTTTGTGTATTAGTTGGTGTTGCTATTGCTGCTGCCGCTGTCTATTTGGCAGTTGCCAAAGCGTCGTCGTCTAATTCCCCAGTCATTCAGCCAAGCAGCTACTACACTTGCATGTATGAGTATGAGTGTGAGTGTGCCTGACTGTATGTGTGTGTGTGGTGTGTGTGTGTGTTTTTGCTTTGATAAAAACCGAAATTAATTATTGAAAAGGCCGCGTGCTGAGGCGTCTTTTAGCGCCGCGTTTCATTTCACCGCATGTCGCAGCCTGTTGAAAATTTAAAAGGCGTTCAAGCGCAAGCAGTTGGCGCATTAGAGCACACATACACATGTGTATGTCTGTGTGTGTGTGTGTGTGTGTGTGTGTGTGTGTGTGTGTGGCAGTAAGTTTCGTTTACGCTTGAAAGCGTTAAATGTATTTACTTTGCATGTGTGTGTGTGTGTCGCCATTAACCGCAACGCGAACGAGCGAGCAATGAGCAACTAGTGTAGGCAAACGACCCGCATGCAGCCCAGGATTTTCGCGAGCAAACAAATTAGGCTTTAATTAAACATAAGAAAATACGCCAAAAAAAAACCCGAAAAAAACGAAAAAACACGAGAAGTGAAGCAGAAAATCTAAAAATAGAGTTAAAAGCTGTAAGCCGCCAAAAGAGCTGCTAGCAAAAAGTTAAAGCACTGCCTTATTAACTTGGCCAAAACACGAACAACGAGAAAAGGGAACGCAACCAGGCGAAATGTTGCAAAAAAAACCACAAGTACAGCGTGTACCTCTAGCATAATGCAGCAGCGAAGAACACAAAAGGCAACAACAATCACAACAACAACAACAAAACGAGGTACAGAGACAACAGCAACAGCAGCAGCAGCAGCAACAACAGCAGCAGCAACAACGGTTGCAGCACCAGCCAAACCGCCTCGTTTAAAGGCCGCCAATGCCACAGCTAAAAAGCAGTTGCATTTTGAGAGTCCGTTGCCTGGGAGATCACGTGCCACGCTGCCAACGACAATGACAATGAAGACAACAACTGCCACTGCAACAGCAACAAAACAGACAACAACAAAAACAACAACAACAACAGCAACAACAAGCACAATGAGAGCAGCAGCAACAGCAACAGCAGCAGCTGCAGCAATGAGCATAAGAAAATCCGAGTTGAAGACGTCAGTAACGAACAGCAGCAGCACTCGACCTGTGAATACAATTGTCAATGTGCATGCGTCTGAGAATGCACAGAATTCGACTCGAATTGCGGATGTGGACGTGGATGTGGTGTCTGTGGATGTTGCAGCTCGAGCTGCAGCCATAAGAAATCGTCTAGCCGAGGGCTGCAGCAGCTTAATGTATGCGTGTCAGCATGGCGACATTGTCCAGGTGCTTGCCCAGATGCGCGCCAAGGTAGGTGGTACTACAAACAGCAAAAACAACAACAACCAGAACAACAACAATAACAACAACAACAACTACAACAACAATAACAACAACAACAATAACTACAACAATTACAGCTAGTACGTTAACATCATAATCTGTCTGTAGAGGTCAATAGATTTCCATCGAGAGTTTGCGATCGAATTCGACCTTAATTTTAAATATATCTATTATTATATTATATATCTATGGTCATCATATTACTTACGTTGATCTAGAGAAGTATAAGGCATTACAGATCTATAGTTGCGGCATCAATTGGAACAGTATATTTTAATGTAATTGTTTTCCCTGTCAAAAGATAAACTTCTTAAGCAGCAAACACTGTTTGGGATAACCAACGGATTTGCAATGATAGTTTGCAATTGAATTCGTCTTAAATCTAGAAAGTTAGGCGTAAAATATATTCATGTGTATTCAATACTCAAAATACGGACATCAATATATTGTAACTTTTAAGTTGGGGCATCCATTTAAAATATAATAATATTATTTTCATCTTTTTCGAAACATTATAGACTATTCAATTTCTAGAGTAACGATAAAAAGAATAGTAGTATTACAAAACTTGTAAAACTTTTGTAACTCAAGGTTTAAATAAATTTATTAAATCTAACAAATCAAGATATTTTACTGGCATAGTCCAGGATGATGTTACTTTTGCTTTCTAGTTCATCGCAAAAAATTTTTCTAGCGGCGTATGATCCTTGTATTGGTCGATAAGTGCCTGTTTGCTTCATCTTTCCGAGTACAAGTTTTGTACGACTGTTCTTCTTATCGTTACTCTATAAAATAAATATTACTAGCATAGCTAGTTAATAACTGACAAAGTAAGCAAAAGCGACTTGATTGATGACAACGTCAGATTTGTCTCTATATATATTAAGTAGTTAATTTAAAAGAAGTACAGATTAACCAGCCTTAAATTCAACTTTGAAACTTTGAAATCGATATTTTTTTCTATCTATGGTGAAGTGCCTTAGCCATTTATTTCGACTTTTTCATTGCCAGTGAATAGCCCTTGCTTTTTATAAATCTCATTAAAGTTAGGTGATACTTTTTACCTTTGATAAACATATGCAAACCATTAGATGAATGAATAATGAAAAACAATTGAAACGGCGGGGTTGGTATCAATAGTGCGACATTGATAGTGTGAATATTGTAATCGATAATACTCCACGCCTTCTGTTTTTGAAGCAACAATAAGCATTATTGCTTGCAATAATCGGGTGTAATGGTTTATAGCAAGAACATGACAAGCTGACTTTTAGTGTGACCGAAGTGAGCCAAGCCAAGTGTAAGCAAGCTAACACCATCTTTGGTTGTTGTCTGGAACAACAAAAGCCTAAAATCAAGGGAAGGCGTAACAAGATTTTAATCTTTTTTGTTGTCACGATGAGCCGGCGCAAAAACTTAAAGCTCCAAAAAGAGCTACCCAGAAAACAGAGCGATGCCCCCGAAAAATATCCTTTCGGTTCACTTCGCATCGCTACACAACGGTCGGGTGTGTGATACGGTTAGGCTTTTGACTTTGGCTGGCCTGGTCTTGGCTTGGCTCGGGCATGCTTGGGCTTGGCTTTTTGGAAGGTGTGTTTTTTGGCAGAATGACAAGCGTCTTTAAAATTTCCGTTGCAGTCATTTGGGCGCATTGTTCTCTCCCAGCAACGAACCTAATTGCTTCATAAACATTTCTACAACAAGCTGAACATAACAAAAGAACCAGGGCCCAACTCCGGACTACAGCTTCAGCTACAGCCTCAGCTCCGGTTACAACTGGCATGAAGCCGCTCAGTCCGGTTCGCTTGGTCGTTCGAATTAAAATGCTGTAAATGGCAGGACATTTGAAATTGACAAAATAATCCCCAGGCTTAGTTATGGCTGCGCAATTTGGTAGCCAAAAAAGGCAAGACGAGCTGCTTTTGCTGGCATGCTTGCCTGCTTGCTTGCTTGCTGTTGCTTTCGGTTGAAATACAGCAAATTCTGCAAAATACAGCAGATATATAGAGAATTGGTAAACGGCTCTGGTTTGGCTCGTTCGTCATGCGCCTAAATATGCCAATTTCCCCATTTAATTGAAATTTGAAAAGTTTTTAATTGAACGCAGATAAATTTCCAAGGCTCTCTAATGGCAACAAACAGCAGACCCTCTAACCATCTCTTTCTATGCCCATGGCCTGCTCACATCTGATGTTTCCTTCGAAATTGTCATGTTGCTAGTTTTGCAATTATTATGGAGACTCAGCGTATTGGTGTTGGAGTTGTCGCTAGTGGTGTTTTTAGGATGCTCCTTTTCCCTGGCAGCGTTTTGTGTTTGCCTGACAAAATGCTTTCATTTCCGGAACAGTTCAAGGCTTGTTCTGCTGCCATCGGTCTGGTAATTGATATTGACGCCAAATTTGATGTGAAATTACCCTGGCAATGCCCATGAGCAGTACCCAGTTTCAAGTATTCACTCCGCGCACTCTTTTTCTATGGCTTTTTGCGCGAATTGCCGAGCGACAATTTTCCCATTCAATTCAGCCTGACGTCAGTTCACTCAGTTATGTAATTGTTCAATGTTATTTCCAGCGAACTGCTAACCTTGACGCTTGCTTCTGGATGCCTGCCTACCATCACTCGACTCATTTGGTTTATTTGCCTGTGAAATATGGCAAATGTTGGCAATTATTACTTCTGTGCCTCAAAAACAGTACGCACATTTTATATGCGTCATAAACAACGGCCAAAAACAGCCACCGCATTTACCCATTTACTCAGTTTAATAACTTTCATAAAAAGCTAAAAAACAATGAGCGTGTCACAATTGAAAATAGGCCAAAACAATTTTGAGTCATCTCGAAACAGTCAAGTGATATTTAATTAAAATGCTGTCTAACCAAGAGTTAAGTAATTATGAAACTTTCTAGAGTTCTTCAACACTTCAAATTATATATGTACAATTTTATTTTTAATTTATGCGTTCATTTACTGGAGATATTTTTTGATTATGTTGAGCTAAATTGACGACAAATTTGTGGAAAGGTTTTCCAAACAGTAAAATACATTAAAATACAAGTTTCTTTATGTTCGTCAATATCGCCTATTTTTAATAACTCTCTAGAGTAAAATTTATAATAATCCAAAAAAAAAAAAAAAATGCATGGAAAGCTCTCATAGATTTTTAGCACAAGTCATATAAATATTAAAAGAGAATTAAACTAATTTTCACGCACGTAATTTCAATTCAAATCACCACAAAGAGCTCTCTTATAATTTTTGTAAATAAAATAAAGAAATTCTGTTTATTGCCATAAAGTAGATCATTTGAAATTCCACGTATTTTACGACTGTCATGTAAGTTAAACAATTTGATAACTTTTTATGCCGAATTTTACATACAGAAATTAATTATATAGGGAAAGTCTGTTAGGACTAATGCTCATAGCACTTGTCTTATTTCATACTTGATATTGTTAATGTTTTTATTTGAAATGGAGGCTAATCGTATACCTTCGGGACATGCTTTAATTTGTCTTTACTCGATAAGGCTGCGTAACCTATTAAAAACTTTTTTTTTTTGGTGCTCTTACAGCCGGGCTAAACCGTTCTGGCAGATGCTTTTTTCGCCTCTGGAGTCTTTTCGTGATTCGTTCTGGCTGCCTTATTATGTTATTGTACTTTGGGCTTGTTGAATATTTTAAAAAATGCTTATTTACTTTTGTCGTTGTTTGTTTCAAGTCTTTTGTATGTATTTTAATTAAGATTATGTCTAATACCCCAATTGGCTGACGAACAAACGAGCGAGCGAGCGAATGAGCGTCTGTCAGACGCATTCAAAATTTCGAGTCGAAAAGTCTTTAAGTTGTTAGTCGTCTTTATGTCTTGGCCTTTTTTTGGATTTTGCTTACATATATGTGCGGGGGTAGGCATAGAAATTGATGCTCAACATGTCGTATGAGCAATAAAAACTATTTACTAGTTAAGGGTGAGCGCAAACAAAATGTGTAGCTGCTTTATGAAACTTGCGAATGGGTTGGATCAGGGATGCTGACTGTCTGGATTATGGGTGGGGGGGGGGGGGTGGCATCTTTTCAGCTTCTTGAGTGCTCCCTCAGCAACATTCATCGGCTTTGTTTACTTGCCTGCTATTGTTTTGCTTAAACTTTTCATTGATGTTGGTTTTTCCAACCCACCACTGTTGCTCCTGCTGCTGCTGCCGCTTCTGCTTCTGCTGCCGCTCCTACTTCTGCTGCTGCTAATGTCTGTTGTCCTCGCTGTCGTTTTTATTGTCTTACTCTTGTTGTTTTTGTTGTCGTTGATGTTGATGTTGTTGTTGCTTTTACCAATTAAGTCTTAATTTCTTAGAAAATAAAACTTTTTGGCTTCCAGGCATTGTTTGGTGCGCTGCAAGCATTTCCTCTTGCCATTTTGCCACTGGCACCACCTCAGCGTCCAGTTCTAATTTTATTGTTGCTGTTAGCGTTGTCTACAACTTTAAACCACAACATTTTTGCTTCAACATTTTCGTAAAACTCTACTGACTAACTTTTCACCTCACCAATTTTTGTAATTGTACAGCGGAGACAGAGCCAAGAGAAAGGAGAGAAATTACCAGTGTGTGTAGGTGTGTGTGTATCTGTGTGTGTGTGTCCATTTTTAGGAGCATGTGCGTTCTGCAGCAAACAAAGAGCGACGACCAGCTGCCGCCCTCAAGATAGCTGCAGGTGTAAATTATTTATTTTCACTCAAGATTTTTCGAAATACCTACACCCATCCCAAACGAAGCTGCCAACGCTCACCTACATCCAATCCAGCCCATCTCAAGCGAGCTAAGCAAAACTTTTTGTTCGAAAAGTCAGCTGCAGAAGTTGATTTTTGCTCAGCAAGAGACGCTGGCCAAAAGCAGCTTGAAGCAGCTTGAAGCTGCTTTTGTTCGCTACAAATAATATTAACAGGACTAAACTGGATGGACGTTGTACTAAACATTGCCCTATTAGATAAATACCCTGTAAGTTGGAAGCTGTTTATGGGAAAGTTTCAATTAATTGATTATGAAACTATATAACATAAAATTTAAAAGTAATTTTCTATGTTATTTTTGCTAATACTTCATAATTGTGCTGCTGTTATTGCTCTGTTAAGTATCATTACATTTGTCTGTAACTAAAGTCTGTTATTAAAGTCTACAGGGTATTTGGTTATTATGTCAGACTTGATATTGACACTATATGTATACTTGTTATAGAAAGCTTCACCTCTGGCTGATTGCCCTCGGGCAACTGTAGCGTTTCAGTAGCTTGTTATGAATTTTGAATGTGAGCGCGCTTGTTTAGCAGCCAGTGTATTGTTTAATATTTAAAATGTGAAGAACGTAATGCAAATACTGATACTCCATAAACTGGCAAAATGAAAATTGCTGCGCATTTAGTTCGATTTTTTTTTTTATTTTCATTTTAATTTTTTAATTTTTTGTGATTTATTTTTAACAGAACTTTCGAATGATTTGAACGTGCCTCTTCGTGCTTCCATTACTCAGTGAAATGGTGGTGTTGTTGTTGCTCTGAGTAAACTTCAGTGTGCAACTTTGCATTATGGCCGGGGCCAGTTGGCATTTTCCATTTCCATTAGCGCCGATTGGCCGACCTTGTCAGCTTTCAGCGATTTCACCATTTCACGATTTCAGTCTTTCAGTATTTCAGTTTCAGTTTTTGGTATCGACGACCATTTGCCATTTTTTTAATTACGCTTCTCATTCACTTGATGTGCTTTTATTCTGGAATTCTGGCTTTGTTTTTGTTGCGCGCTCCGTCAATGCGCAAATTATTATTAATTTGGACTCGCTCTCGCTGTCTGCACCTTACCAACAAGTCAGGCTCTGTTGGCCTTCACTTGGTAATTTTAATTGCAATTTTTGCTTTTTGCTTGACTCCCCCTCTTCCACACACATATACACTCGCTCTCCTACATCGTCTCTTTTTCTTGCTCTCTTTGCTTTGGCCACGTTTGTTACATTTTGTTGAAATTTCATTAAAAATGACGTGGAAAAGTTTGCTTTTAGTGCGCTTCCGTTAGTTGTTAGCTGAAGACGCTATGCGCCAGCACATTTAGTTTTCCAATTGCATTCGCTTTTCTACTGTTTCAGTTTTTGTTTTTTTCTTTTAAGGGAGTTTCTATCATTTATTCAGTCTGTCATGCTGTACGTACTCGCTCGTTTGTCTCGAACATTCAAATCAAGCATTTTACAATATCTATTTAACTTTAGTTGCAGTCACTTGAATTCTTAATTAATTGAACCCAGCTATTCGAAACGTAACGTAACGAATCGTTCAAATCATTCAAATCGTTTGAATTGTTCGAATCGTTTGAAACGATTTGCTTTTTGCCAAAAGGTAAAGCCAAATTAGCGCGATATTGACCGAAATGACCCCCAAACGCCTCTCCTATGCAACGAATTAGTACGCAAACTCATAGAAGAAACCCTTTCACCCACTTCTCGCTCTCAGTCTCAGTCCATGTCTGTGCTTTACATCTGCCTTTGAGCCCTGACTACATTTTGTGTTCAATTTAATTGCCAGTCATTTGCACATTTCTTGTAATTACTTGGAGCGCAACGAAAGGCTTTTCCGAATGTGAGATGACTTCATAAATGGCTACGTTGAATTTGGCCATAAATTGAAAATAGATTAACCATTTTATTACTGTTGCTTCTACTGTTGCTGCTGCTGTTTCTGGCAGTTGGCTTATAGCTCAATTTGGGTTTTGAATTTGTCATCAAATGCGAAATTTATGGCCACATTTTGACAGTTTTTGCATGTTGAACTGTAATTAATTACCTTTTGGTTACCTTTTAATAGACACCCCCTCCCTATAGCACAACCCATAACACATAACAAATGTCCAAATAAAAGTCAGCAGCAAACGCGTTTAGTGTTTGAGCGTTTGAGTCATCATATAGCCAACAAAAAAAAAAAAAAAAAAAACCAAAATATGTCGGCAATAGCACAAACTCTAACCAAACGAAAAAGTTGGCCCAAATGAGCATGCGGCTAATTGAGCAAAAAGCCGCAAAAACTTTTACTACTCGGCTCAGACGTATTGCTGTTGCATACATATCCATATGTGTATGTTGGTTTATTTAGCTGTTGCTGTCCAGTTGCCCAGCTGGCCAATTAATTAGAAACCAGCAGCAGCAGCAACATCATCAACCGGAGCAGCAGGAACAGCCGGAGCTGCTGGACAGTTTTAGATGATGAGCGGTTGTAAGCAAAAGGATAACTGTCTCGCCAAACTTTGAAATGGCAAATTAATTACTGAAATCATAGAAATTTGTCTTGCCACAACCGACAGGCAGTCGGTTTAGTTTTAGCTCTAGGTTTGGGTTTGGGGTTTAGGGTTTTGCACCAACTGTTTGTTTGGCTTGCGAAATGACTTCCGCTGCGGTCAGCCAGCAGCAGCAGCAGCTGCAGCAGCAAGAGCAGCAATTGGAGCAGCTGCAGAGTTACAATTGTGAAGAGAAGTTGCAACCGAAGTTGCCACACAGAGCCTGAAGTTGGACTTGGTATGACTGCCATGACTGGGGACATATAGGATATCCGTATATGAATTTGCCTGACTGCCTAACTGCCTGTCCAACTGTACAGTTTGGTTCCACTTGCAGTATTTTTGCTCAAGGAAATGCACCCACATTCACATACATTGGCTAATCACATGTGCGCTGGTGGTAGGGGGTGGTTGACAAAAACTTTTGCCGTAGTCCGAACAATATTTGCTCAAAGTGCATAATAACATGAAAAGTTGACACAAATGAGCAGTGCTTGTTACTAATTTTAATGCGCATCGGCGCACTGTTTCGACTGTGTTGGACTGTGGACCCAAATGACTACGAATAAAGCCAACGGAAGGCAATGCCCTACGTCCTACGTCCTACGCTCTATGCCCTAGACCCGATGTCCTTCCCATTTGCTTTTGCATTGCCAACCAATGTACGCTCTCTCTTTGGGCGCGTCCACCGCTTAGTTTGTTGGCCAGAAAAGTTTTTGTTGCGGAAATTACTTTGGGTCCAAGTGCTGGGGAAGCATAATTTTTAATTGAGCTCCAGCTAGAGCAAAAGTTTGTAAAATATTTTGTAAACTTAATTTGATTTAGTGAAAACTTGAGCCTTGACTTACAACTTGCCTCAATGAATTATGCACAACGACACTTTACATCCCAAAAATCCAAATCATCCAAATTCAGTTTACCTTTATATACGTCAGCTGGATATTTTAAAGTATGCATGAGATATGTTTTACAACCATGTATATTTGAGCTAAAATTTCATTTATATTGATTAAATCATGAGACTTAAAGATATAAAAACAACTGTCAAACTTACATAGAAATAATATTTTTAGCTATTCAAAACATTGAATCAAATTTATCAAATTTTAAAATGCAGAGAAATTATATCTAAAGAATTTTATTAAAGTATAAAGTATATTTATTTTTATTTTCTACATAAATATGAAATTTGAGCTACAGAGAGTTGGCAAACTAACTTGCAACATCAAAAACTATATCAACATAAAAGAAAGTGGCACAAAATTCACTTTGCCTTTCATTTGAATGCAGCCAAATAAGAGAAAGCGAAGAGCAAAATTATTATTATCTTACTCTCTTGGGAGGGAGAAAGAGAGATAGAGAGAAGGAGAGAAAGAAATAAAGAGATTGAAAGCGAAAGTGAACAGTTGTGCTTCATGTGCTCAAGTTTTGTATATATTTTTGTACTTTTGTTTTGAAAGATATCTTCCTGCTAAAATATTAATCTGTAACATTGTTTTTTTTTTTATATATATGTTTCTTTTCTTGTTGTTGTTGCCTTATGCCGCTTAAATATTTAATTGGAAATGATGCTGAAAGTTATATCTTGTGTTGTACTTCCAAACACTGCTCATGTTTTTGGGCAATTTAAAAGCTATTAAAGCATCGAAAACAAGCATATGAGCGACAGGCATAGAGATAATATAGGCAAGTAGAGATAAGGAGAGAAAGGAAGAGTGCAGGGAAACAATGCTGTTCATATTTCCAGTAAACAGTTTACCAGTTTACCACCTGAGATTGAGCGCACCAAGCGGCCACCACCGACAAAGTTTGTAGATCAAAATGAAAGTTTTGCCGTTGTTGTTAATCCGTTGCATGGCATAAAAACTATGCAAAAGTTGAACTATACCCACACACACACACACATAGACACACTCATGCACACAATAAAGCATGCCACGGCACGGCAAAGCATAATAATAATAATAATAATAATCCGTGCGGCAAACCTTAAGTCGTGCGGGGTGTTTGAGTTGGAGAGGGATTTGAGGCAGTGCAGCAGGGCCCTGCTCAAAGCAAAGTAGCTGTAAATAATTGCCAAAACTACTTAAGAATGCTGCGCAGCGAATCGCTTCCTGCTGGCAGCTGCCTGCTTCAAGAGAATAGAGAGTGAATGGGAGAGACAGTGATAGAAAGAGAAATGGAGAGAGTCGGAGAAAGAGAGCTGTAGATATATCTAGCGCTAAGACTGAGACAGCCACAACAAAGGCAAACGTAACTGCAATGCATGTAAGCATTGTTGATGTTGTTGCTGTTGTTGCACTGTTGCTGCTGCTGCTGTTGCTCCTGTTGAAACTGGCAACGTGGCACTAATTAGAAGTATAAAAGGTGCTACAACAACAGTTAAGCAGCTGTCTACGCTTTTCCTTGCCTCCACACCACCGCACCACAATCCATCTTACCACCCATTCACTCATCAGACCGTGTCAGTTGGCGCTGCACATTGTCTGTGAAGCATGTAAATTATAGTCGCTGCTTGAGACGACAGCCACGCCCATGTGGGCGCTTTAAGCGCGGCAAAATAACAAGACAATGACAATACACTGCAACAAAATTGAGTACAATTTGATGATGACAATGTGCGCTGAATGATATCACAGAATGCAAATATTGAATATTAAAATGGTCACGTTCGACACCTTGTAAATTAATCTAATGATTAACTCATTTAAATTAAATTTTACTTTGAAACATTTTAAATTATTAAATTTGATAGTCACTCAAATTTGAAGTGTTAAACATAACTTTACCTGCAACAAAATTTAATACAACTGCGTGTTGACAATTTGTGCTGAATGATATCATAGGATCTTAATAGCGAAATGTATTGATTTTTATGACAATGGTCACGTTTGACTCCATATATATTAACCCAATGATCACGTAAACTTAAAGATTAAATTATTTATATGAAATTTTACTATAACACATGAAAATTAATTGATATTGATAAACACACAAATCCCAAGTGTCTAACCTTACTTTAAAATTCTATGGTCATTTTCGACGCTTTAAAAATGTTTTTCATATTTCTTGCACTGTATGAGTGGCTTTATGTAGAACAGGATTGTATGGAATTATGCTTTGGCAATGTACCTGCGCATTTAGATGCTTGCATTAATTAAAAGCACCCACTAAAATAGCTGTATGCGCTAGTTGGCCCAGGGGTTTCGCTTGCCTGGCTGACGATTAACATATGAATTACGTATTGTGCGCATAAATTTGTCATTGAGTGGGCACCGTTTGTTGTCCGTTGCCGGTTGTCGGTTGTCGGCTGTCGGTTGTCTATTGTCGCATGCTGTCGTTGGTCACTTGACATCTTAAGCAGTCCATGGAGAGTTAAATGGCGAATGGCGACCTTAAGGCGCCCGCAAAGAGTTTCCGGTATACATAGTGTCTGGGATTTGGTCTATAGTTTGGCTGCTGTAGCATAAATACCTTATGTGCTATTTTCCACTGTACACCCAAAATTCAGTCAAGGCTGTGTGTGTGAGAGAGACTGTCTCGTCTCGTCCATAATGCTGTGTGTTGTGTCCTGTGTGTTGGCCTTTTAATGTGCCATTCTGCTGTCGCGTCACACATAATTATGGCGGATGTGTTGCCCAACGAAGCGTTAAGTCGAATTCTCGGTTCATGTTCTCTCTTGTATACACACACGCACACACACATAACGGCATACAACACAGTCGCTGGGTCTCAGATTCATAGTATTCACTGCCCGCATGCCAGTTGGCATTTGTGGCCTTTGCCACTGGATTTCCAGGCCATGCATGAATTTTATTTTTTATGCATTATCATGTAACTGTCTCTCTCTATCACACATAAACTCACATAGTCACACTCTCTGTTGTTGTTGTTGCTGTTTTTTTGTTTGTTTTTGTTTTTACTTGTGCGCTCTCTTTCATTATTATTTATGCTTTATTTATATGTCTACGCACTTCCTGCGTGTAAACAATAAAATCTATGGGTACACAATGTCGTATGCGTCATATCTATATATATATATATAAATTCAAAGGCCTATGTCTTTTTGCTGCTACGACTTCTTGGACATCTTCATTTCATTGTTATGCTAATGGATTACGATATATGAATAATAAGCTCTCTCCCACTCTCTATCCTACTCGCTCTCATTCACTCTCATTCTCTCTCGTTCTGTCGCTCTGTGGCCAGAATTGTGATTCCAAAAACTGATTCCAGACTATATAGCCCCAAAAATAGTCGCCCACGGAAGTGCAAACGCTCGAGTTATGCAAATGCCCACACAGACCAGGCAAAACATACAGCAAAAGTTTTAAGTTTTCGTTGTGTTTATGCTCTTGTGGTCGTCGCCGGAAACGCTTAAAACCAGTCTAGCTGCCATCTTGGGTTTTGTAGGCTTAAACCCCTTCTCCGAATATAAAGAAGTTGCACAAAAAGAAACATATACGTAAAAATTTATGCTAAATTTTATGACAATGTTGCTTTGTTGCAACTGTTTTACTTGGGGCTCATAAATCGTAATTTCTCACTTAATCAGGTGCACTGCGATAACTTTAAGTTGACAGTTCACTTTGTTACAAAAAATTCAAAAATGAAATAGTAAAATACTCTTCTAAAGCTGAGTTGAACATGAATATATTTTTAATAAATTTTCAAAGATTTTTAAAAGATGTCATAATCCGAACAGAATTAGTTTTATCAAGCAACAATAATATTTAATGAAATCGTTAATTTATTAATGTAAGTAAATTTCAGCAAAACTTTAAAATTACCGTAACGGAATATTTGAAAAAACTCATAATAAATCTTAAAGGTAAAACAGCTATTTTTTATGTTATAATAGAATCCAAGTTGGATTAATTAAACGTGGATGCATTAGAAAAATGTGCTGACTAAAGGGCTTCTAAAACGCGTTAAGAACCCTGGCTGGAAATCGGACGTTTTTACAGCCTTTTGTGGCTGGAGTTTTATGTGGCTTCGGCATGTTTTATTTGTTTTAAAAACTATTAAAATGGCATAAACAGCAACAAGACAAGTGAGGGCAGCTGCCCGGCCTGGCAGAGATGGTACAGTATGGTATACGGACCGGTATGCTCTGCTCAGCTCTGAACGAGCGAAGTTTTATCTCAACTCGGTTTATGCATACAGAGCACAGTGGGGTAACACTGCCAGCTGATGTTGCTGTGGCTATTGGTGCGCATTGTTTGTTGTTCTTGTTGATATTGTTGTTGTTGTTTTTGTTGTATGTATTTGATTATCGCATTTCATTTTGTGTTGGGCAAACGCAGAAAGTTAAATGCAAATTCGCATGACACCAACAGCAGTTGGTGGGGCAGCAAATAATAGCAAAAACAGCAACAGCAGCAGCAACAATAACAACAATCACAGTTAACCATCAACGTAAGAATAACAAAGGCAACATCAACAACAACAAAGCCAACTTTATGTGATGCTGCGTTAAGTCCTTCTGACTCTCCAACACAGAGACCCTCAATACACAATACAGGGGTCACACTGTAGCAACAGAGAGCGAAAGAGCGAGCGCATTTGCTGTCAAAGTTTTTAGGTATCATTTGAGTTTATTTGAATTATTCATAATCCGGCTGACAGCGTTGGAGGTTCACTATAAGAAAACACACAAGAGCAACTCCGATTTGGGTTCAGTGAAAGCCAGAAAAGATAACGCCAAGTAGCCGCAAATAAAACTGATTGTAAATGTTGTTTTTTTTTTTTTTTTGGCCATGCAAATTTCTGGCAACATTTTCCTAAGCAAACACAATTTTTATGTAGAGAATCAACAGAAATTATTAACGACATGAAATAATTCGGTAGGATCTGTGTAATCTGTGTGCTATATTCTAATATTTGAGAAGTATTAACACATTTTTAATCACATTTCCACATTTCATCGTTAAAGTTTTCATGTTATGTCATAGCTAATTTGCAATTTGTTGCTAACCCAATATTTGACTCAATATGCAATCGAATTTCCCCGACTGGCCTAAACCAATAATGTTCTTTGAATTCATAATTTTCGTAAGCTACGGCAACACGCAATATATTCTGTAAGTTTTTGTTTGTGTTTTCGTTTTCGTTTTGTTTTTTTTTTTTTTTCATTATGTGTTCCTTGTTTTTCTTTGCGTCAAAAGTTGTTGTCTTAGTTTTTCTACTTTGCTTTTGCTTCGACTGCTATCGAACTATTAGTTGACTTTGTTTAATGTGCAATAAATTGAACTATAACAACTTTTAGCAATTCCTGCCGCCAACAAGGTATACTTTTTATAATAAAGGCTGCCCTACCGCCTCCCTGCTCCCACCTCTCCTTCCTAACCATCATATTAACAAGGTCTTTTGCCTGTCTCCTAGTCACGCGATGCTTTTGCGCCTGATAAAAATAGAGAGCGACGTGCTCAAATGTTCTGTGTTTCTTTTTTAGATTTCTCTTTTTTTCTTTGATAATTTTCTTTAGTTTTCTTGCTACTAAAAATTGAATGTTTGGTTAGAAAAGCAACACATTCAATCATTCCTCCTGACTGACAAGATAACGGAAACAGCGTGAAGCATGATAGACCAAAACTTCTTCAACTTGCGAGAAATTAGCGCAAGTAAACTGGGACAATTATTATAAAACGACTATTTAATTCACTTCCGAAAGGCTTGAAGAACCTTTAATAAATTTTAATAAATTTTATGTTGATATTCCTGTAGCGATAGACAGCATTAGATATCTATTGATATATCATTTTATAATATAAATAAATATTTAGTATAATTTAGTAACAAATATAGAAAGTATTTCTATTATAAATTATGTATTCATATCAAATTATAGGTTGGCTTCTATGCAGATATGTCTACCAATAAAATACTTGTTGAATATAGTATATCTTATATACAATACAAATTCTATTTTATGAATTATATGTTTTCCATAGTATACATACATATACAAAATGTTTGTTATAGTGCATAGGCCCCATGGTTTAAGTGTTGATTTGAATAAATAGCACATAGTGTACATAGCGAGCTCTATTACAGCCAACTAGAGCCAGAAACTTGGCCTGTTATCGCGCTGTTTTCATGTAGCAAATGGCGCTGATTCGACGATTTGGTAACATTTCGCCGTAGTACAATTGCCCTGGGTTTGCGTGCCTTCGATGTTGTCGTACTCATAGTCATAGTCACATTTATAGTCATCGTCGCATTGCGAACTACTCAGTTTGATGGTGTGGATGTCGGAGCAAAGTTTCGGCTTAGTTCTCAATGGCGGCGACAGTATTTTTTCTGCACTTGACATGTTTTGACACGCTGCTAAAAAACGCGGACGACGCAGCCAGGCTAGAGCCTAGGAAAGCTCGTGAAAAATGTTTGCCAATCCATTGGAGTTCGATGTAATGCTGCGCGCACGTATGACCAACGTGAATCTGGTAATATTCAACTCAATAGAGCCAAGAGTACAGGGTATATAGGGGGTGTTTGTTTGTGTTTTGCATGTGTTGTTGCAATTCACCACGTTGCGCGTGGCAACGTCTGTGGTGGTTCTTGGCGGCACTTGCACTTTCACCAAGCGACGCCGGGCCAGCTGCGTGGTGTTTGTTTGTTTCATTGTTGTTGTTGATGTTTGTTGCCGTTGGTTGTGGCCATATGTTTACCATATATAGACATTGTTGCTTTAGTTACTAACAAGCAACGGCCGCAGTCGGGCCGCAAATGAAAAGTAATTTTTAATTATTTATATCCATCACAATTTACACGTGATTAACGCGCAAATATGTTCAATTATTAATTGTTTTAAGCCCGTCCACAGTGCGAAACTCTTTAACATGTTGCATGCAACACCAACAGCAGTAGCAGCAGTTGGTTGCTAAAATATATTTAATTACATACGCCAGAATAAATATGAACAGAAATTAATTGCAAATAAAAATGCAAAAATAACACTCCGAGTGTAATTAAAGTGCAATGAGTTGAGCTTGCTCTCTTTCTCTCTCTCTCTCTCGCTCTCTCTCCCTCTATCTTACTCTTTCTTTGTTTGTGTTAAACGTAATTATTAATTATGCAATTTATTAAGCAGCCATGCCACCGGCTAACAATTATTTTTTTAATATGCAAATTTTAAATGATATTTTAATTAGTTCATGCAGTTCACATTTTATTTATGTTCGACTCAAGATGTCACGTTTGCCATGTCGCATAGAAAACATAACTATCTTTGTGTATTATTAAATGCACATGCCTTATGCTAATGTTCTTTCTATCTCTCTCCATCTTACGCTTACAATTGTTCTCTCTTTCTGTTGCAGCCCCAATTGCTGCGGCAACGTGACCGTAGCAACCGCAACGCGCTGCATTATTGTGCCGCGCAGAATTCGGAGCAAACGCGCGACCTCGTGGCGGCTGCAAGCATTGCGATAGCAGCTCCCGAGCTGCTGGAATCGGCCGATGAGGATGGCTTCACGCCGCTTCACTTGGCTGTTATTCAGGGCAACTTGGCAATGGTCAATTTGCTGCTAGCGAACAAAGCCGACGTGAATGCGGTCGACAATGAAGGCCACTCCGTGGTGCATTGGGCCACGGGTAAGTACCACCCTAACACCCTCAATGAATGTTGCACCCCTATACACTCACCCACTCGACTTAGTCACTCCCTTACTCTCTGACTAATTCACTCATTTACCTACCCCTTTACCTACTCTTTCATTCGCTCTCCACTCACTTCTTCACTCACATTTCCAGTCACTTCTGCACCACCTTTTCCACTCACACACCCGCCCATACACTCACTCCTCCATTAACTCCTAAACTAACTGTTCCACTCTCTTCTCCACTCGTTCCACTACTTATTCCATACAACTTACCTCTCCACTTTCTCCTCTACCCATTCTTCCACTCTTCCAATCATCCAGTCATTCACCCCTCTCACTACCCTCTCTTTAACGCTCTTTAATCCTATTACTGCTGCTTTCAGTTTGCGGCGAAATTGAGGCATTGCGGGCGGTGCTGGCAGCTGGTGCCAGTGTGGCCAAACCGGACGTTAATGGCGGCACACCACTGCACTATGCGGCCCAAATGTGCGGTGCCAGCTATGACAACAAACTGCAGTCCAACTCCTCGAAATTAGCACTGGAGATACTCGGCATATTGTTGGCGCATCCACAGACCAGTGTCGATGTGCAGGACAAGGATGGACGACAGCCGTTGCTGTGGGCTGCCTCCGCGGGTTCTGCCAAGGCGGTGCTGGCTTTGGTGAAGGCGGGCGCACGTGTGGAGAGCGCCGACAAGTGGGTTTTGAGATTATGCGAACGTTTTGTAAAAGATTTTCTTTATATGCTCTCTATTTCTTTTGTACACAGGGATGGACTCACTGCGCTGCACTGTGCCGGCTCGCGTGGTCACACCGAATGCATTGATACCCTAATTAGTCTGTGCGGCGCGCCTACGGATCTCATCGATTCAAATGGCTGCACGGCGCTGCATTATGCTGTCACCTTGGGTCATGCAGATGCCACGGCACGTCTGTTGGATTTGGAGGCGGATCCCAATCGCCAAGACCGCAAGGGTCGTACGCCGGCGCATTGCGGCTGCTCCAAGGGTCAGTTCGAGACGTTGAAGCTCCTCAAGGAGCGCGGAGCAAATCTATGGTTGCGCAATGCCAAAGGTGATCTGCCTCTGCACGAGGCCGCCGCCTCTGGACGCCGTGAACTGCTCGAGTGGTTGCTGGCCCAGCGACCGAAGCAGGTTAACACCACCAGCAACGATGGACGTAGCCTGTTGCACATCGCCGCAGCCAACGATAACACCGACATGTGCAAGCTGCTCCTGGACTATGGAGGTGATGTCAATGCACTGTACCGCAATTCCAGGGGCATTGTGTTGACGCCTTTGGACTGTGCTTTGCAGCGTGGTCATCGCTCCATTGCCAAGTTTCTGCAGACGCATGGTGGACAGCCTTCCAATAAGTTGCGTCTTGCTGCTCGCCGTAGCAATCCCTTCCACGAGGGCAACGCCGCGGATCTGGTGCGGCCGTTAAAGTACGTGGAGAAGGAGGAGCTGCATGATTTGCGCAGCTCCAAGAAATATGTGGTGTATATGAAACGGACAGACTCGGATGTTGGTGGCGGTGGGGCTGCTGCTGCAGCTGCTGTCGATCAAGATGAGCAGGATTGCAGCTGCACAGAGCAATCCTATCGCAAGGAGCAGCGGCTGGAGCACATTTGCCGCCGGCACAGGCGCCGTCAGCTGCGTCGACGCACGAACAGCTGCGGTGAGCATAAGCACGAGCGCTGCAGTGATATATGTCGCTCCAAGAGTAACATTGAGATACGACGACGACGCAAATCCAGGGAGCGCTATGCCAGCACCAGTGAGTGCGACAACGATGAGCTGGACGAGGACGACGATGAAGATGAGGACAGCTGTGAAAATTGTTGCTATCACAAGCGGCAGAAGCAGCGCGTGGTACCGCGAAAGCGTTCCACTTCGCAGCGCCGCTCCAAGGAGCTCACGCACAGCGATGATGAGGCGCCACAGAGCGATAAGGAGCCTACAAAACCGGAACACAAGGTGGCAATTATGCAGGAAGCAGCCGGCACTGCCAAAGATCCTCCAGAAGCAGCGGAGCGTACATCACAGACGCCGCCAGCTGGCGACAGTGCCAGTGCCAGTGCCACGGCTGTCAAGGAGGGCACCTTCATCAAGTCTCCGCCGCAGAGCGCCAAAAGTGCGCAGTCTACGCTCATGGAAGTCGATCATTTGAAGCCCACGGAGAGCCATGCCATGGAGCTTACGGATGAGGAGCAGGAGGCGGCCAAATCGGTGATAACTCAGGTGGATGTGCATCATGATGCCGAGCTGCTATCCGCCAAATCAAGCGAGGAGTTGCCCGTAGATGCGACAGCTGATGTGGCAAAGCCAGAGTTGAGTGAGGAGGACACACAGTTGGTCTCCAATGAGGTAGAGCAAATGATCAAAATCGCTGCCACAGCATTAAGTAGCGAATCGAAGAGTTCCATGGAAGAGCAACTGGCGGTAGCAGCCCCAGCAGCTGCAACAGTAGCTCAGGCTAACCCCAATGTTGCCGCAGGCCAAGTGGAAACGCCTACAGCAGTTACGCCCACAACGCCTGCCGCTGCGTCAGCTGCTGCCTCCAGGCCACCGACAGCGACATCGGCAGCAGCAGCAGCAACCGAGCAACCACAGACAGCTGCTAGCTCAGCAGCAGCAACGACAACAGCAGCAACAACAGCGACAGCAACACCACCAGCTGCAACAACCACTCTACCCACAGCAGCCGCAACGCCAGGCAAAAAAGCGGAAGAGTTGCCATCTGAGCCTAAAAATGAGCTGAAGACGCCGTCCAAACCGCAGACTGAGCCCAAAACTCCCAATCCAACGAAGCCGCCAGCCGCACAGCCTTCACGTCAACAGCAACAGCAACAGCAACAGCAAAAGGAGCAGCAGCAAAAAGAGCCACAGCAGCAGCAACCACAGCGTGAGCAGGAATCGCGTCGGTCCTTCACGCTGTTGCCGTCGGATTCGGCGGATGATGAGCCGGTGGCAGATGGCGCAGTTGCAGCTGCATCTGAGGAGAGTGAACGCAAGTCGAGCTTCCAAGTGTTAAAGAGCGATGAGTCGTTGGGCGAGCTGGAGGAGGAGTCGCCGCGCTCGCGCGACAAAAGTCAGGTCTTTCAGGTGGTGCGCGATGGCAGTGGGAGCATCCAACTGCCCAGTGCCGCTGAGTTGAATGGAATGGACTACGAGTACGAGGAGTACGACGAGGGCGATGATTACGAGGATGCAGAGGGCATCGATGCAGAGCATGATAGCGCCTTGCGTCGATTTCTGAGTAGCGGCAATCGTCATGGCGTCGCCAGTGCCGATGTAGATGCCACAAGTGATGCTACAGCCCTGGCGGGCGTTTATGATGGCCTGGCTAATGGACGCAAGCGGCGACTGAAGAAACGTGTACGCAGCGGTGCCAAGACGCGTAGCAATTGGAAGCACGCCCAGGAATCACGCGACGGCAATGCGGCTGCACTGGCCACGACCAGCAAGGATCAGGACTCGGGCTTTGAGCCAAGTCCACGTGCGGAACGCACCAAAATACCCACACCACGCAGCACACACACAGCCATGCCACGTCGTCCCATCTATGCCACGTTGGATGGACGCTCGTGCAGCAGCCGCATGGAGAATCGCAAGCCGGGCGACAAGGGTGCCTGCGACATGGGCGCCGTAACACGATCCATACAGCGCAATATTCGCAGGTGAGTATCTCAGAGAACAGAGAGAGCGATTTGTGTGAAGATTACATCTAAGTGATTTCCACGAAATTTTAAGCGACAGGATTCATTTCACTTAAATTAATCACCCAACTGACGCGACGCATTGTTGATTTGCCCATGGCTGCCTTTTTTTTCCTTTGGAGCTGCAGATTTATTTACTTGATGCTTGATTTTAATCAACTTGAATGTCCCAGTGTCCCGAACGAACCAAACCGAGGCATTATATCACGCAGCCAGTCGACCAGTCTACCAGCCTCTGGGCAGGGTGAGCGTCCCAGGCGCCAACGTTCCATCCATCCATCCATTTAATGTAATCAAAATGGCCAAGTGTAGCGCGTAGCGCGTCCAACTGGGCCGCCTTAAAGTTAATTTAGTTGGCCACTTAATAGCCTTGGCAACATTTCTCATTTTTTAAACGTGGGCCAGAGAGCGAGTCGTTGGGTCGAGCTATGGCCGTATGGCGCCATTGTTCGCCATGTTTGGCCATGGTCAGAACAAATAAATTGGGGCAGCTTCCGCTGGCCATAAAAATGTTGTGCGCTTTAAAGTTATCATAATGTGGTTAAAGGCAATAAACGTGGTATTAATGCCACCCTCTCTACTCGACAAAACTGCTTAAACCGCAATTGTAACAAGTGCTAGACATTATCGTACATACTATATAGTAATATATATATATATATATATCTAGATGAAAAGCACGCTCTTTGAGCGAAGTATAACAATTAATAAAACACTTTAATTGATTCATTTCGTCGGGGTGTGTGGGTGTTCAAGTCTTTTACCTCGGAGTAATTATTATTATTATTTGATATTTATAATTGTTATAACTGCTAACAAGCAAGGGGTTTTCTCTTTGATTACCCGACTTCCAAAATGTATTAAATTCCCTTTAAGACGAAAAACATTCAAGCTTTAAAGCACTAAGCCAAACTTACCATCTGTGCAAATGTTTTTAATATAGAGATATTTTCTCTATATAAATTTCGCTGCACTTGGCACAAACCGTTGAAAATGCGCACTAAAAAATTCATCTGGTGTTTTGTTATTGCTGATTTATTTTAATTTATACGCACAGCTAACAAATCTCCAAGGGCCCAAGCTCCCATGACTCTACGCTTGTCATTAGCTGAAATGCTCATTTCCGGCAAAGAGTTGCGCATTTTAATTAAGTGGCAAGGCCCACGGCACGCCTCCGAATGAACCGAAAACGCCCTAAGGCCCTACTCTACATGCTCGCCTTCTCACTTTAACCCGCTCTAGTTGAGCTACATTTGTTGCCCCCAGGGCCGAAATGTGGCCCACCTGCGGCGAGTGTTTTGTTTATACCTTTAAAAAAAATGAAATGAGGGCGCAGAAAACTGGCACAGAAATATGAAAATGGGACGCAGCTTGCAGTTGACTCGTTGTCGGCCTACATTAACAAGACGCTAATACAAATTGTAAGTGGAATTAAGGCAGATTAGCGGGTGAATTTTTAAGACGGCGACACAGACTGTATGGACGGCATAGACAGACAATTGGCATTTGTTTTAATTGCCCTTAGCGACCTTGTAGCGGAAATCCTTTACGCACAAAAAGGTATTAAGTGCGGATCTTCAACTTCAACATGAAATTAGTTGCACAAGACTTGACTTATATGTTCTATGTACATATCTACTGTTACCTACATATAGCTATTTAATCTATTTCCAATTAATTTGGATTTAAGTAGCGCTGAACTTTCAAGTGAAAGTTGATGTGAAAGCGCAAACTGTGACTGTGAAAGTAAAAGTCAATTGTAATTGTAATTATGGGATTTGCATAAGTACAAGCCACAAAACACAGTGAACTTAAGAAAACTTAATTAAATTTGAGTAAGTTCAAAGAATAAGAGAAAGAGGCAGAAAGAGAGAGATGGATATTAATATAGAAATTGAAGACGTGTGTATGTTTATATACTTTTTATTAATTTTTTCTTGTTAATCTGGTCTGTGGGTTATGCATAAATTTACGCAGTGGCATACGGTACGCAGAGCGAGCAACAGAAATTCATAAATAAAATATAAATAATACATTTTTCACTTGACTAATGAAAATATTTACGCGAATCGCTCAGTCGTTTCTTTGTGTCCCATCACTCGGTTTGCATAAGCCGAAAAGGAACTCCCTCTCTCAATATCTGTATCTTTATTTCTCCAATCTCTCTTTCTGTCCCTCCCTTTCTCTCTCTCGCCTTCTCTCCGTCTCTCTCAATCTATCTCTTTTGCTAGGCGGCTTACTGCCTGGCTTTCGCTCACTCTATCTCGCCTAGCGAGCTCAACAAGCTTTAACGCAAATACGCAGAGTATACGCAATGCGATATAACGTATACGCCGCGTTTACGGCAAGTCAA
This sequence comes from Sphaerogastrella javana, assembly GCA_037040025.1. NCBI lineage: Eukaryota > Metazoa > Arthropoda > Insecta > Diptera > Drosophilidae > Sphaerogastrella > Sphaerogastrella javana. The sequence goes on along the minus strand of JBANCZ010000026.1, from coordinate 37,055 downwards.
ACAAGCGTCTTTGCTTTTTACCGCGAATAACGCAATTTTTAACAAGTCGACAGTGTGAGTCAATTAATTCTTGTAAAATACATAAAAATCCGTAACGAAATCCACTCGAGTACCTACACCTTACTCCGTCTCCGTTGCTCCAAAAACTGTCTTTGCCTTTGGGTTCCGGGGAAAAAAAACGAAGCAAATCTAAAGCACCCAATGGTATACACTGTGGCATGGAGGGTTTTGGTTTGATGGTGAATACGGTTCGGATTCGGGGATATGCTGTCGGGGAGCAAGCAAAACACCATGAAAAGTGTGTAAATAGAGAATTTTATTTATATCAGTAGCATGTTTGTTTTTTGTATTTATTTCTCTTCGTTTTCGTGTTGTTTTTTTCTGTGTCTCCTTTTTTTTTGGTGCTGTGTGAATTTTCCGTTTTTTTGCTTTATTTTATTTATTTTTGTTGTTGTGGCAACTTTATTTTGTTTTTCGTTTTGGCTCTGAAGAGATTAAAATTTTATCTGACGCATAAATTAAACAAATAACTTGCCGCTGTGTGTGTGTGTGTTTTGCTGTGAGAGTATGCGTGTCGTGCGCCCCAAACAGCACACACAGGTGAGATTTGGGATTTATAATGTGCGCTCACGTAATTGACATTGTTAAATATTTGGATTTCACTCTACTCTGGTTCTACCTCAATGCAAACTTTTACTTTTTTGCCCTCAAATTTCGTAACGTAGCATTTCGGGTCTCTATTTTTTTTTGGGTGTGGTTTTTTTTAGCATTGCAGCTTATCTGTTAGTCTATTAGGATTTCAACTTGAGCACAACTATTAAATGTTATTAAATTTTCATATTTTCATATAGTTTCCAATTATTGTTTCTATGGACTCGACACTCCAAAGAGTAACATTGATTTCACTTTGTAACTTCAGCTGCAGCTGTTTTACTACGCTGAAAATTATTGGCGCCTTCTTGGCTTTTAAAGCATCACACTTGAAACTTTGAAGCACAGGCCTAAAGAATTTCAACTTTGCATGAGCAATGAGCCAAAAAAGTTAAGCAACAAAAAAAATCTCCAATAAAAAAGCATGTGGGTAGCAAAAGCCAAGGCACAATGGGCGTAACAGGCAATTTCTGAAGCATATATATAAATGGAGGCTATTTTATATATACCAAAATTAATAGAATGATTTTGTTAGAATTTTTTGAATAACATTAATATAATAGTATTTTAGATTTTCTTCTTTAAAGTATAATTAATCTCAATATATTTATTGATTTCAAATTAATAATCAAACGACAATTCCCCAAAATGTATTAGACAAATTTCTTAATGGTCCTTACATTAAAAAAAAAAAAAAACAATTTAATGTATTATACATTATCATCAAATTTCATTATACGGAAGTCTAAGATATTTATTGTGAAATCATATTCCATTATGTAGTAGAAAACGATATAATAATCCTGCTTCAGCTCAAACTCATATAATTTTATAATGATTAATATGAATTACAAAGTCTTTAAATCACATATGTAAAAATCATAAAGCTAAGGGTTATAGGACAAATATATAGATCTAATTTCTACGATTTTGTGTAAAACATAACCTATAAATTATAGTATAACAATATTTTTTTCCAAATTTTTTACTATAACTCAATTATTTTATTGGCAAAATACCTTGAAAATAGTTCCAAGAATAGCCCACATTGCACTAGTTTATTTTAACTTTGTCGTGTCAGGAATCTCTATCAATTTGCTTGAATAATTTACGTCTAAATGCACCTGTTTTTTTTTTGGCGGTGAAGGTGTGAAGAGGGTGTATGGAACGCATAGCAAATGCACACATATGTTCACCATATCAACAGCAAAGCAAAGCGAAATGCTCAGAAGGTTTTCTTAAATCGTTTCGCCTCTCTCTCTCTCTCTTTGTCTTTTTTTTTTGCATTTTGCTGTTTGCATTTGTTGTTTATGCATTGCAAATTGCTGGCAGGCAAAAAAGAAATTGTTGCAGTTGTTGTTGTTGCTGTTGTTGCTGTTGTTGCTGTTGTTGTTGTTGTTGTTGTTGTTGTTGTTGCTGTTGTTGCTGTTGTTGCTGTTGTTGCAGTTGTTAGCGCAGCTTGTGGAGCGCTTAATTTCTTTACATTTTGTTGTCACTGTCGCTGTCAACAGACGCCTATCCCACAGCTCTCGGCCCCCTATCCACCCCTTCGCCACGCCTCTCACCCTATCGCTGAAGCCTTTGGGCGCTCTTTCCACTCCATCCACTTTGCTGCAACGCGCACTTTTTGCTTGTCACATTTGTGTCACAAACAGGAAGCCGTTGGCAATGGGCTGCCCAGGCTTGGATAGAGTGAACATTTGAACAGTGGATGGTTGCTGGGGGTGTTGATATGGGGGGGTTGGGGGTGCTGTGTATGACAGTGAGTCTCGGTCACTGAAAAATGTAGCACAGAGAAATCAACGCGCTGAAGAAAATGCAATGAAAACTAGCGTACGCTAAGCGAACGTAAAACGGAAACGGAAATCAGCAGCAGCAGCAACACCAAAACTAAAAGCAGACAAAAAATGTGCCAAGGACAACTGTGGCAAATAAAAAAAAAAGAATGTTGCAAAAAGTGGCTAACGTGGCACAAACACAGAGAAAGAGAGGGACAGCAAGAGAGAGAGAGAGAGAGAGAGAGAGAGAGAGCGGAGGGAGAGGGAGTGATAGAGCAAAAGAGACATGAAAATAGTTGTGGCAAAACGAAAAGCAAAATCGAGCGATAGCATTGAAGCAGGCACAGCTGAGCCACAGCCAAAGCCCAAGCCAAAAGCGAGGCGTAAAATTGAAAAGGGCTGCAAAAGTGCTGAGACATTTGAGATGTTGTTGATGTTGTTGATGCTGTAGATGTAGATGCTGTAGATGTAGATGTTGTAGATGTCGCTGTTGTTGATGCCGCTGCTGATGACCATGGGAATGGTCCGAAAGCGGCTAAACAAGCGAAAGCGAGAGATTTTCAAGTAGCTGCGCGTTTGCGTTTTGCGTTTGCGGTAGACGTGGCAGCAACGAGGCAGCAGCAACTTCAAGCGGCAATTTGTAACGCAGTCTTAATGCCGCAAGGGGCACTTTTAGTTAAAACAGCAGCAACACCAACAACACCAACAACATCAACAACAGCAACAACAGTAACAACATCTTTCTCAAATGGAAGATGCCACAATTTGTACCTGCAGCTCTTAATTTGTCCAATGGCTTAGCTATTTTTGTGTGCCACAATTTGTTGCAAATTTTTTGTTGTTATATTTTTTGGTTGTTTCGATTTTTCTTTTTTTGGCTTTTTGTTTTTAGTTTGAAAGTCAAATGGCTGTGCATAATTTGCGAAATGCAGCCAAGTGGCCGCACAGTGTCAAGCGGCAAGTGCATAAATTGCCAAGCAATTTCCCAACTCCAAAATGGGGCTGCCCTAGCTAAAAACTCTTCAGACTTGCTGCATAAACAATTTCAAAAACGCAGCGCCGTGCTGCATCTCTGCTCTGAAATGAGTGCACTCGACAAATTTGCTCAGTTTTTGCCATTGCTGCTCACTTTTTCTAATATTTTTTTGTTTTTTTTTTTTTTTTTGGCTAAGGCCCTTGATTTGCAGAAGGAAAAAAAAAAATGAAACAAAAACAAAAGTTGCATTGGGCTGCAACCTTCAGCTGCAGCTTCGAGTGTTTGAAGTGCATTTGGGCTTGGCTCAGTTTAAGCTTAAAGCTTAGCGGCGAGCGTTTCAATATATGTGCAGCTTTATTTTTTGTTTACTTTTTATTTGGTTTTTTTTTTTGTATTTTTTTTTAATAAAATTTTCAATTAGATTTTATGCCATGGCTGCTGGCAGCTTTAATTTGACTCGCTTCGCTTTATGTGCTCTCAATTATTAATAGAATTTTTCGCGTCTTGCTGCTGTATATGTGAGTGTTTGTGTGTACGTGTGTGTGTGTATGCTGTGTGTGTGTGTGTGTGTGTGTGTGCTTTCATTTTTTCTTTTAGCCCGAGCAGCACGCACTTTAGTATTTTTGAAATTTTAATAACATGATGCCTTTTATTGCGTTCGCGCATTGTGCGCTTTGTGTGAGTGTATGGCAGGCCAACCCCCACCCAACTCAACCCAACTACAGCTATGGCAATGGCATAAACCCCTCACCCTACCAACCACCCTAGTCACACTATACACTCTCTCAACTAGGGGTCGCTTGAAGCTGTGTCAGGCGCAGGCACAGCAGGCGCTGCTTTTGCCTTTGTTTCCTCGCGAAATATCAAAATGACAATTTACGTACATTTGCAAACATTTATTTTATGCGCTAGCTGGCAAAACATCATCATCACCATCATCATCATCATCATCATCATCATCATTATCATCATCATCAACATGAACAACAAAATCATCAGGATAATGATGATGTTGAGCCCCAGACAGCGCACAATGCTGCGCTTTTTCGTTTTGTTTTGTTCTTTTTTTTTGTGTCTCTTTTTGTCAAAACTCTTTATTCATGATGTTATTTAACTCTGTGTGCATTTTTTTGTTTCTGTTGTTTTATTCACTATAGATACTACATGGAGCGCAAGATCTTCCAGCATCTGTTGGAGCTCAAGTCGCTGCAGATACGCTCCAACAAACTGAACGAATCGGTGCTAGTCAAACGCGCCGTAGACGAGTATCACAAATCGTGCGTGCTGCTGGGCGGTGAAACAGGCACAAGGCTTCGCCGTTACAATTTCAGCGAGTACACATTCAAGAATTTCGAATTGTTTTTGTACGAGACGCTCAAGGGTCTGCAGAAGCCGGGCACTAACAATTTTCAGAACATTAACGAGGTTTACGAGGAGGTAAGTCATGTGTTACATACAGGGTTGGGAATATTCGACTAAACCATATTTTGCATCCATAAAAACAAAATTAATATCCGAAAATCTTGAACATACTCTACAAGTTGACTAGATTGTTTATTGATCTTCCTCTCGGATAGGTCTGTCGAATATGCTCTACCCTGCAATATACATTAGAAGGTTTTGAAACGAGTGACGACATAAGGGAAAATATTTGGAAACTTTAAAGATCCTTGCACACATGTTAAGTCTATGACATAAATTTTAATTAAATTGTATGAATCATTTTGTAACAACTCTTCAACTATACAATACGTGAATCATAAGATGCATTAAAATACGTGATAAGGCCTGGGGCGACCTTATAATCTCAATCAACAAGAAAATTTTAGATCAAATTACCTATAAAACTTTCCGGAAAGTTTCTAAATAAAGTTTCTTTGGATTATATGTGCAGATTATGAATACTTCCATTCATAAATGATGTCATTTTAAAAATCAAATAGATTCACATCAAAATGAGTCAAAAGTATGATCTTTAATCAGCATATAAAATATGTGCATAATATTCTAGTATAACCCTATTTAGACTACCAATTGTATAATTCCTATTGAAGACCCTACTGTAATGTAATGAATTTATTATCGAAAAAAGAACGTCATACGCTTCAACTAACTTACCCAGTGCTTAACTAATCTATTTGGCCTTTTTGTTCTTGCAGGCGGAACGTCGCCTGAGTCCCGATTATAACGCCTACGAGAAGGCGCTGCAGTGCACCACGAAGACGCATCGTTGTCTGCATGCGGCCCATGCCTACACTGGAATACCCTGTGCTGCCTATAGTAAGTCGTTAAGCTGCTCGCGCCCTTTTGTCTAAGCGTGAAAAATGACGCCAGCTAAGCTAAAAAAAAAAAGAAAAAGAGAGAAGCAAAGGCAAAGTTGCTACACTCTCGCTTTTGAGTGGGTCAAGCGGATGGTGAGAGCTCGCTGGCAAAAAATAATTCAAAGAAACGCCGACAGCATTAAAATAAATCCTAATTACGCGCAGTTTATTCATTTGACCAAGCATTCGAGCTGGCGAGCAGTCGAGCGCACATTAAAAATATTTTTATATACATTTTTTTTTTTCGTTATTCCTTTTTTTTTTCTTCGTCTTTGCACTGGCACGTTTCGCCTTTTCAACTTTTATTACAACTTCAATGCGACTGACACGCCGTAAGCTCTGGGTCCAAAAAAAAGTAGTAGAAGCGCAAAAAAAAGTAGCGAAAGAAAAGGATGCGTCCGGCTTATGCCAAATTAAAAACGCATTCATTTTTATGCTGGCCATCGCTCTTTGTTTATACTTATACACTTATTACAACAGCCAAAGAGTAGTAACAGCAGCAACATCAACAACAACAACAAAAACAGCAGCAAAGTCAAAACTAATCCTCACTGAAAACGCGCTTAATCCTTCCAGATGAGCCTTGAGCCTTGAGCGACGGCTGCCATAGAAGCAACAGCAGTAGCCGTTGCATGCCACAACAACAACAATGACAACGGGGAGCAAATGAAGTGGTTGGGTCAGCAAGTGAACAACTTTATGGCAATTGGCTTTTTGCTACAAAGAAACAAAAAAGACGAAATGCCACAGCTGAAAAGCTTCTCAATTTTGAATAGCTGATTACAATTTTTATACCCTTATATGTAGTCCATTGCAATGTGTCAAATGGGGCATAATTAGTTTGTGTGTGTCTCAGCTACTAAATTGAGATGTAATTTATTAACTACAACAGCTATGGTAACTACAGGAGGGCATGTTTCGCCAAAGATAGTAGCTGTAACTATATATCTGATAAAAAGATATTTTTAATGTTTACTATGGATAAAATAAGTGGATAATATCTAGTGAATTCTAATATTTTTAACATATCTTATAAAATCGACCCCTGTAAGAATAATTCAATCCGAATTGAGTTATCTTCTAGTCATGTTCAAGCCTGTAAGAGATTTAAAGAGACTTTTTTTTCTGGTTCAAACCGTTCTCTAATCGCTGTAGATTTCTTCTAACTGCAGAACATTTAATCTCATAGATATGTAAACAAATATAGAAATAGATAGATATATTGAGATTAATTTTACACGCTATAGATATCAACGATATCAAGGCTAAAAGAATCAGGATATAAAATATTCACTATCAAATTTTTTTTATATTATTACATCATTGATTACTTAGAATCTTGATATTAAAGTATCCATCTACTAAGAGTATCTACTAGCTTATTTGATATCCGACTATCCACTTGTTTCTCTTCTCTGTCTATATCTCTCTTTCTACCTGTACTTTTTTGATACAAATAATTGTCTAAATTGAAATGCCAGGAGTAGTTACGATGTTGCAGATATCATTGATATCATCGGCGTTTCAAAATTAGGCTAAAGGGTATCTACTAGTTCATTAAATTATTTCACCACCCACTAGTTGCTCCTTCACATACACTCTCTTTCTTCCTCTTCCTCTTTCTCTTTCTCTCTCTCTCTGTGAATTTTTTTGTGAGCAATTTCAGAGAGTGTCCACACTGGTTGGACACCTGACACATGTCTCCCAAGAGTCTCAGTCGCTCGCTTATTGCGTGCTAAAAGCCAAAACGAAACAAACTGCAGCTGCTGACCACTTGACTCGCTTGTTGTTGTAATTTTGGTAGTACTAGTAGTAATAGTTGTTGTTGTTGTTCTTGTAGCAAGTGGCTCATAAAAATTCCAAGCACTTAATTAGGCTGATCGTTGCTGATCATTAATCTACTGTCGCAGCACTCACACGAACACAGAGACACACTATCTCTAAAACTAACTCTCTCACTCTCTCTATCTCTATTTTTCTGTTTCTCTTTCATGTTTGTGCGCTAAATTACAGTTCCCATGATGAATCACCATACGATGCCCAAGTTTGGATTTGGTCCGTATAAAAAGGCCGGCAGCGTGAGCAGTTTTTATCTGCCAAAAATACTGACCAGCAGCAGTGGTCGTGCCTCCAGCAGCGGTCGAAATGCTGCTGCGTCAGGCTTTGGTGGCGTTGGTGGCATTGGTGGCATCGGCAGCGGCAGCAACAATTGTGGCAGCCACAAAGTTGCACTGGAGCTGTCACACGGAAAGAGTAAACAACTAATTTCACTGCCAGCGGATAAGTTGGACAGCAATAAACGTTACTATGTGACGTTCACAGTTAAGGATACACCCGGGCCGACTACATCCACTGCCAACGAGGCGCATAAACAAAACCAACAACAGCAACAGCAACAACAACAACAGCAACAACAACAACAGCAACAATAATAACAGCAATCGAGCTCTGTTGCTGCTAGCAGCGAAGCAAGCGGCAAGTAACACGCGGCGTATACGTAATATCACATAGAGTGCAGAGCCACAGGCGTTTGGCTTCTATGGTTTGCCAGGCAATATTACCCATACGCAGCGTATGCCCGAGCCACAGAGACAGCAGCGGCAACAACAGCAGCAACAACAGTAGGAGCAGCAGCAGCAGCAGCAGCAACAGCAGCAACAACAGTAGGAGGAGCAGCAGCAACAACAGCAACAGCAGCAGCAACATGCGCGTTGCTCGTTGCGCCAAATGCATTAAAACAATGCGACATTTTGTTCGTGCTGCTGCTCTGCTCGCGTTTTTATGCGACCGCCCGCTGTCCAAGTGCTTTTTATATTTCGGCGTTTGTTTTTCTACGCTTTGTTTGTTTTTTTTTTTTATATTTTTTCTTTTCATTTCGCTTTTTTTTTCAATGTTTTTTTGTGCTTTGTTCTGCTTCCTGTGTTGTTGTTGCTTTTGCTGCTTTGCTGCACTTTAAGATGGCCAACTGCTGATAATGGATGATGGCGCTGCGCTGCGGCTGTCAGTTGAAGTTGTCACGCCAGCAGCAGCAGAAGCAACAGCAACAGCAACAGCAACAACAACAGCAGCAGCAGCAGCTTGAATTACTTATGGTTGGCTCGAACCACACTCCCACTTTCACTCGGTCTTTGTCACTCTCTCTCTGTCACCCATTGTCATTCTTTCTCTCTCTCTAGTTTTTCCCACTCTTAGCCTCTGTCTCTCGCTCGTTTTTTTCTGGCTGTTGCTGCTTCTACTACTGCTGTTTTGTTTGCTGTTCGGCTGTTTGTCTGTTAGCGCTGTTGTTGCGCTTTTATTTCACTTTTTCATTATCATTTCTTTTTTCGTTCTTGCTTTTAAAATTTGTATGTTGTTGTTGTTGCCGCTGCTGCTGCCGCTGTTGTTGCTGTTGTTGCTGATGTTGTTGCTGTTCTTGCTGCTATTGCTATTGCTGTGTACGCTGCTAATGCCACAGATAAGCGCTGTTATTAACGCTCGGCTTACCAGCACGAGCGCAGCATAGCTGCCCAACCCCCCTTCTATATCAACGCCCACCCACCCACTAGCGCCTTTTGTGAGCGCTTAAAAGCAACAGCAACAGCAACAGCAACAGCAACAACGACAACGACATCATGACGACGAATGAATAAATGTAAAATATGTACCGTGCATTTCTTTGGCATTTCAAACATTTTTACTTTATTTGCAATTTTATTTACTTGTCTGCCATTGCGCGCTCGCTCTATTCAAGCTGTTGGCCAGTCGGGTAGTACTGCTTTAAGACACCAACATAATGCTATACATATAGAATAATATATGCATTTATACAGGGTATATGCCGTTTCTACATGCAGCAGCAGCGCTAAAGCCTTAGTAGTTCTAGTTGTAGATGTATTTGTAGTTAGATGCAGCTAAACAGCTCTTAGTTATACCAAAACATATATATATATATATATCTATATGTATATATACTATAGTGTATATATACTTAGTCACATCTGATGCTTGGCAAATTTTCTGGTACAGGTATCTGCTGTTCGTACATTTCGCGCACTAAAAATTTGCATTTGAATGTAGCATTCACTTTGCGTTGAGTGCATTGTAAATGGAGAATAATTGCATTGCAGCATAAAAAACAGCAGATTTTTCCGTACAACACAAAAACAACAACAGAAAAAAAACATAAAAATAAAATAAAACCAACGAAATGAAATCAACAAAATTAAATTCGCTTTATTATAATACAAAACTATCTACATAAAATGAAAAAGCTGATAAAAAAAAAACAAACAACAAACAAACAAAAAATAATAATATATATATATAAATAAGTGCGCGTTGCGTTTTAAAGAGTTTAATTCAAGTAGTTTTAAGGCAGCTGTTGCAAAATAAATGTTGACATAGAAAACAAAAAAATTTAAAAAAAATATAAAAAATCTTGTAACAAATTCTTTTACTCTTTTTCTCCTCTTTGTGAGTGTGTGTGTGTGTGTTGGCCATTTGTTTGTTTAATGGCACACAAAACGTAGACAAAACCGGCAAAACAATTCTATGCGCCGTGTGTGTCCTTGGCATAGATGCGCCACGACTCGAGCTGATTGCTCCCTTAGCCGCGGCTGCTCGAGCATTTGTGTGCACACCGGAAAATTCTAAAAAAAAGAACAACAGAATATATATATGTGTAAAAAAAAGGTAGACTGAAAACGACTCGACTCGACGAACATTTGCGGCTTGTCAAATTTTAAGCTGCGAGCAGCAGGTCACAATGATGCCGCACGTTGCAGCCGCTTGTTGCCATTGATGCGCTGACCATAACAATGATGATGATGATGATGATGATGATGATGATGAAGATAATGATAAAGATGATGATGAGAATGACAATGATGTTGATGATGGATTGTAATGTTTGTGTTGATTGTAATGATGATTGTTATGGGCATCTACCACTCTCTTTCTCTGTCTGTCTCTCTCTCTTTCTCTCTCTCTCTCTGCTCAGCCTGTCAAATGGAGCCAATGATGCGGATCTGTGGACCATGTTAACTGTTTGCCGGCTGTTACAACTTCAGCGCCTTGTCAGAGCTGTGAGTGTGCGGTGCCTCAATAATTGCTGCACTGCATCGATGGCAGCCAGGGCTAATTGAATTCAAAGCTGACATTTATGGTCTCCGGTTGCTCGTCAACAGGAACAAGGCTTTTGGTCCACCATTTAGTTGAAGGCATTAATAATTTAGTACATTCTATACCCATAGTTAAGCAGGCCTTTGTGTATTGTGAGCACATGCCCCAAAACAGATTTTTGCCACAATTTGTCGCCTGTCGTTTGTACCCTTCCCCTTATTCTCTGATGTCTTCTAATTTGCTTGTGCCCTGGTCTGTCACACTTGGAGCAACTGGTCATCTGAGGTTGAGTACGAGTCTTAGTTTAAGTCTGAACTGGAGACCTCGACACCATTTCGATTTGCGCAGTTAAGTGCAAATCTTTGGATTTATGTGGCATTAGTTTTGGGTTTTATTATTTCTCCTTTGCGGCATAGCGTATGCTCGTTTATTGCATTGCACGGAAATTGTGTGGAAAAGCCGAAAACAAAGTGTGTTAAGAATATAACTTCAGCCACAAATTTAACAAGGTTTAGCTCACACTCACAACAGCAACAACTGAAAAAAAACTCTGTGCAAGTAATCCTCTTAAAAGTAGTACGTGAAATTAAACAAAAAAATTGGAAACGAAAATTTGAAAAATATATTTACTGCTTTCTTGTTGCGGGACTGGCTTTTATTTGTTTGAATCACTTTATGTGCATTTATTTAATGAAATATATGTTTGAAAATTATTTATTTTTAAGCTTTTGACTTATATTAGAACACTTTCAAATCAAGGGTATTATTTCAGTTCGTGTACATGCTTAAATATTATTTTATTTTAAGCCTGTGACTTAGTTTGAAACGTTTTGAAATCAATGGTAGTAATACTTTACCTTTTTTGGAGTTAAAAATATAACTAAAAATAAATTAATTATTATGAAAATTAAGACTTATTTTAAAAAAATTCTAAGTCGAAGGTAAAACCAGTTTCTCGTTTTTCGTGTCACATATAAGTATGTTAAAGGTATATAAAAAAAATATACTTACGTTTTATTTTTCTCACTATAGTTATGCTTTTTAGCTAATCAACTTTATAAAGATTTTTCTGAAATAAATAATGACAGATTTTAAAATTTAATTGAAGTAAAAATGCACAAAAGGTTGTAGTAAATATGCACAATATGTCTTTCCAATACCATTTAAAATCGTGTATATTCAAATATATATTTAAGGTGAAATATCCATCGCTTCTATGAATATTGCAACAGCATCCCTGGCTGCACTTGAGTACCCAATTCAAAATTGTAAATAGATGCTTTAAGCTGGCATCTAAATCATTTGATATTGAACTGTGCTTGAAGTATTGTAATTGATGTACTACTCATCCTAAGCTATTGGCTCAGGGGATGGAAGGGTGCAGCTGCAATTTGAAAAGTTTTCAATCTAATAAATGCGCAATGCAGAGAACGCAGTTCAGCAAACTGGTATTAAATGGTATAAAGTGCAGTTAAGAACTTTGTGCCAAGAGTTTGCCTCAAATTTCATTGACTTGCAGCTGCTGCCAAGTGTTTTAATCTCGAATGCAACACAAGCTGCAACCTATTCAAGCGCCCACTCAACACCCAACCACCCAAGCATCCAAACACCAACCACCCATTCTAGAACTGGGTGGAAATTAATGAAGGCCGACTTAGTTGACCGCCTTTCCCTTGTTTCGATTAGCAAATAGAAAGAGAGGAGAGAGAGAGTGAAAGTAGGAGAGCGAAAGGGTTAGGGAATTGTGGAGGTTTATAATCAGCAGTGCAGTTAATGAAGGCAATTGCCGTGCGGCGAGATTGGGGTTTATATGCTCGGCTTTTTATGGGGATTTAAGCAGCATTAATATCACTTAACCCTTGGAGCGAAAACTTGTTCGGGTAAAACTTGGCCAACTTGGCGGTAAATGGCTGTAATGGAAATTGATATAAATATGAACTGATTTGTATTTTTCGTTTTGAATTCAGTTTATTTATTTTCATTTTCATTTTCTTTTTTTTTTTAGTTTTTTAAGTATTCATTAATATTATTAACACACTCAGTAGTTTCGGCTTAACTGTAAAATATATATATATATAATTTTTTTTTATCATTTAAATGTAAATATTTATTTTTTTTGATCGTATTTCGTGTAAATCTAACTTTTGCCTTAAAAACAATCAGTTTAGTTTCAGAGAGAGAGACATACACATAAACAGAGACACGCATCGAGCACAAAAAGCTGACGGACAAAAGAGACCAAATGAGACACAAAAGAGCAGACCTGACAAAGATGATTTTCACTATTCTCTTGCCATGAGATGTTAGAGATTTCATCCATCTCTCTCTGCTTAGATGATACAGATTTATCTCCAGTCCCTTAGTCTGCTGAGTTGATAGACATGATTTTCTCCACTCTCTAGGTCTGTTTAGATGATAGAGATTTTTCTTCTCTCTCACTCTCACTCTTCTCATGGTTTTTCTGTTGTCTTTGTCTTTGGTTTTTTGTCTACGCTTTTTTTTCTTTTGACTCCATGGTATAATTTCAATTTATTTTATTACGCTTACGCAGTGTATATTTTGCTAGGCTGCCACATTTGGTATTCGTTTCTTCGTACTCGTATTGATATTCACACACACATTCATGCACCACATTCATATACACATGCTGTGGGTACGAACACGAGTATGTACGAGTATATTCGCATTTGTATTTGTATTCATTTTTCCGTTTTCCGTTTACATTTTATATTTTAATATGTGTAGTTTTAGTCCGATTACTTTAGTTATTTATAACATGTACATACAATGAATTAATTTGTATTTTTGTATTATTAGTATTACTGTTGTTTCTATTATTATTATTTTTGTTATTGTTGTAGTCGTTTCTGTTTACTTTGAAATTTAGCTTCCCGCTCTCTCACTGCTGTATTTTGTAATTTATTTAACATTTATTCATTATGCACTCAAAGTTTGCCCTCACACTTTTTCAGCCTCGGCCTTTTCTATTTTGCAGAGCCCATAGAATATTCATGAATTTCGAATTTATATAGAAAATATTGTTAGAAACCAGAGGCGGCCAACCGGGGGGGCGTGCCTAGCAATTTGTTTACGTTAACCAACAATAAATTTACAAATGCAAATGCAAGTAATAAGAAAATTGCATAAATCCAATTGAAATATGGGCGTGGCTCAGGCCTCTTCTTCCGCTCTTCGCATCCTGGCCTTAGAGTCTGGCTAATCGATTCCTTTAGACATTTTAGACGCATTGCCCGGAATTTATGGCATACTATGAGCATGTGTAATGCAATCTCTTTGAGTTTTTCACATACTTTCTTCTATTTCCTTTCTCTTTGAGTTGTTTTATGCATTTTAAAACTAGGCCTGAAATACACAGAGTTTTAGCCTAACATCTAAAGGTTTTCTTTTTCTTTTTTTTGCTATGTTTTCGTTTTAATATTTAGTTGCCTATTAATTAGCTTAATAACTTAAGAACTGATTAACTTAATTAGGTTTATTAAACATAGTTGTAGTTGTGTAACATTTAAATGCAGTTTGATTAATGTTTGCCCGGATTTTTATACTATTTACATTTGATGTCGCTGATGCAATCTATATACGATATATATACTATATATACTAGCAAAAGGCTATAATGCTCTGTCATATTTTGATTTTCAATGTGTGTATTTGTGTGTGTGTGTGTGTGGTATGATATTTACAAAAGATTTCTTTTTTTGAAAATTTTTTGATTTTAGTTACAAGATTGCTGTGTACTATTTATAGAGCGGCCAAGGCAGCCTTATATATATATATATTATATCATATCATATCATATCATATTATAGTATATATAGTATGCACTGCTGCCTTCTTAACGTTTCGTATGACACTTGACAATTATAAAAATCAGTTTGTTTTGTTTTTTGGATGTTACGTTTTCCATACTAGATATATGCGTTTTCTGCTTATGCATTATTGTATTCCTTATTTGTTATACCTTTGACAATAATATATTTAAATTTATGCTAAAAAATTTACAGCTATATAAAAAATGAAAATGCCCATATGAATTATGTTGCCTTTGATGTCGCGCTATATATACGATATATATCATAGTGCATCGTTCCGGCATATGGCAGGGCAGTTTAGGGTTAAGGAGTGTTGGAAGTGGGTGTTGGGGCTGGATGGTAGGGACTTGGGTTCGTGGTAGGGTGAGTTTATGGTATGTGTACTGCGGTAGATATTATTACTTTTTACAATTACTTGAGCGTTGGATCCAGAGTCGTAAATTCCAATTCGCCGCGTGGTAATATCAGATCCGGGTCTGCAATATACACTTTGGTTGGTTGGCATAAAACAAAATCAACAACAAAATGGATGCGAGCATATAGTGTATATGTGTGAAAGTTGTAAATTCATGTGTGTGTGTGTGGGTTTGAGTGAGTGAATAATGTGAGTGCGAGTGTGAGTGTAAGTGCGTGTGTAATAGATGCAAGCGTTTTGTTAGTGGGAAGAAAAAATATAATTTGTGTTCACCGATTAGTTTTTGCTTATTTCATTTGTTTTTATCGTTTGTTTATATTATTATTAATATTATTTTTATGAATATTATACGTATTTGTAGCTTTGGTTTGTATACACAAATTCACAACACTTGCAAAATGACATCATAGTTGTAACAGTTGCAAAATTTTGATTTTGTTTGGCAGCAAACATAAAAATGGCAAGAAAATAGAGGCAAAAATTGTGTGATTAAGCATTAAATTATCGAAAAATAGAGCGTGACCAAATGCTGTGCGACCGATAAGAGCAACAACCAACAAAAGCGACAAGGCGACAAAGCGACAAACCAACAACAACAACAACAATAATGTGTAATGACAGGCAGTGAGAAAAAGCATGAGTAAATGAAACAATAACAAGGCAACATCATATAAATATTAATAATTTAAGCTCGAGTGGAAGAGGAAGAGGAAAAGAGAGAGAGAGAGAGCTGGAGAGTGGTAGATCGTAAACATAAAATAATTCAACAATTTCTTAATTTTTATCGCACATTTATGTCCAGTGGCATTCATTTTATTGTTGCCGCCCATTAAGTTCTAGGGGCGTACAGTGAGTGAAACTTAAGCGCCATCTAGCGTTGCCTAGCACCCTCTACGCCAAGGCTTTAGTCGTTTTTGTTGTTTACGATTTTGCAGTTTGTTATTTGACGTTCTCTCTCTCTCTTTCTCTTCGCTATGTTCTCTGTGTTCCTGTGCTGTCCTGTCCCTGTGTTATATTTTATTATTATCGCCTTTTATGTCACATTTGTGTGGCGTCTTTGAGTCATAAAGACGCACGCAACTAAAGCAACTGGCGTCAATGTTGGAGTATCTATCCCTCTCCCACACTCTCCCTCTCTCTCACACACTTTTTCTCTCTGTGCATGCCCTTTACACGTATATTCTTTCACGCCAATGCCTGCCAGCATTAAAAATGTCAAAAGTCGCAAAAATGTTGCCAGTTTCACCTACTCCCCCCTTCAACACGAATCTGGGCCAAGCGGAAGTGTGTGTGCCGACAAATGAATGAGCTGAGCTGACATTGAAGTGGCACACACACACAAACACACACATACACACACACACACATAGAGTGTAACCTATACTGTGTCTGGGTCTGTGCGTGCGTTAGCATCCGCACATACACATAGGCGGCAGCAACAATGTTGCCAAAGCAAATTGTGCGGCACTTCATGCGGTGCTGCCGCAGAGACATCAAAGTAGCAATACCTACTACTAGCTATAGACATAGCTATAGCCATAGCTATAGCCATACCCATAGTCTGATGCTAAACATTTTTTACTGCATACTTTAAGGCGCCCATACTTCAAATACAGTGCACGCTCGCAAACTGAAACGCATCCGTTCCTAGGCTAAATAATATAAAAATCTATTTAAACTTGACTTTTAATAGTTAATCAATAGGACAAAATAAATTTAGTTACTTAACAATATTGTTATTATAAAGAAATTCAATTTTTAAATTTGCTTTATTTTCCATGGATTGTTTTTGATAATGTTTGGAAATTTTCCTTAATATTTTGCCTGAATTAAAAAATTTTTCTTTTGGACAATTTATTATCATTACTGAATAATATTATTATTCAAGACATTTCATATGAATCTTTTTGCATGATCTGAACATTTTATAAATGTATTTGTTTTTAATTTGAATTTCTTGTTGGAATTTTGGTTAGGTATAAATGTTGAGCGTCTACTATTCGTACACATACGTATATACATACACAAACCCATAGACACATACGCACTGAGGCTACTGAGGCCGCAACAAATGATGTCTCTTAGTGGCCTGAGTCGAGCTGCTTTTTCTTTGCCGACTCAGACTTAACTTTGTCTAATTAGACGAGTGCCACTGAAGTGCACAAGATACAAACACAGACACAGAGAGAGGGAGAGAGAGAGAGAGAGAGAGAGGGAGAGAGAGATAGAGAGAGAGGCATCGTAAGAGAGATAGAGTTGTGTCTTGTAGCATGTAGCATACATCAGTTGTGGCAGCTGTGCGCCCCAAGGACGCAGCGAGAGGCAACACACAAATGTTACCCAGTTGGCGTTCCCGACTCTTGACGCGCGCAGACAAACAACCAAAACACAAAAACGTCAAGACAAACAACAACAAGAATAAGAACAACAATAAAACAAACAACAACAACAACAATAAGAACAACAACAGTAAGCACAATAAGAAATGTGAAACAACAATAAGACAAAAAGTCGAGCAAAATGAATTGTGCAGCATGAAATGAAACAAATGTGTACGAAAAAAAGCATACGCCAAAAAAAAAGAAAGAATGAAAAACAAACACACTAGCACTATATCATACACACACACAGCCACACACACACACTCATACATATGCTCATCTACACATACTCATTCATATCCACACCCACACTCACACTCACACTCATGGCCCTGCTGTGAGCTGAAAAAGTCAAACGCATTTGCCTGCGCTGCCAGTCGAGCATAAAAAAAACGCAAGCCAAGAATGGGGTAACCCTAACCCGTCCAGCTGTAACTTGGCTAAGACCCAACAGCATCATGGCAGTAATTCATGCGTCTTTCAATGTATGTCTCCCTGTCTCACATTCTCTTCCTCCCTCTGTGTATTTGTGAGTATTTGAAGGCACCTTTACTGTCTCTGCATGCAATTAAAATTGCTGGCTAATGACAAGCGCCAGCGAGAGCAAACGGCGTGAGCTACGGCATACGCTAAAATGGGCGTTGACAGGGGCGTGCCAGCCAAGTTACAAGCTGTTCTTTAGACACACAGAGAGAGAAAGAGAGAGAGAGAGAAAGAGGAAGGAGGAGAAAGGCAGAGTGAGAGATAACGGCACACACACTCGTATGAGTAGCTTACTTCCTTGACTTGAATTACTGCGCTAAGCGCAAGCTGAGCCACTGTCTAAGTTATGTTTTCCGAGTAGGGCATATTAGCGTACAAGCGAGGTTTGTGCTCTATGAAAAGGCATAGGCTAAAACTTAGAAAAAGCATTTATTAAGTCAGCAGCTTTAACGTAATGGACAGAACAAAGAGAGTAGCACTTGGATGAATAGAGCAGATATCTGAGTATATTTCGAAAAAATTATAAAATAAAGTAAATAAATCTGTAATTAATAAAAGGTTGAATTATATGAAAACTCCGATTATTGGGAAGGTATAGTTTAATATAATTATAATACAATATTTCAACATAAAGTAATATACAATTGTGAAAGCTTTAAAAAATTTCAATAGAAAAAATCCGTAAGCAATAAAAATAATTGAGTGCTCGGAGCTTGAAGAATATTTATTAATTTATCGAAGATTTGGAGAAATAGAATGCTAATGAATAATTATTACAAGTAATAAAGAAAATTTGAAATAAGAGAATCGAATTTTGTACAATTTTTTCATTAAAAAACCCAAACATTACTTTATTTTAATCTCTTAATTTCAATCCTTCTCGCAATTTCTCAATCGCTAATTCCCTATATAACTTTTAAGACAGATTTGACAAATTTAAAAAAAATTGCACAAGAAAGTGTTAAATTAGACTATTGAGAGAAAATATACTTGAACTATAAATCAACTAAAAATCGCTCCCAGTGCTAAGTTATTTGCAGACTTTTAGCGCTTATGCTGCGACAGCTTTTCGAGTGGTCGCTTGAGCAAATAGCGTGAATATTTTTCCCCGGAAAGCGCCTCTCGAATCCGTCAAGGACTACACAAACACACAGAGAGTGTAGAGTATGGCCAATTCGTGCAAGTTTAAGCTGAGTGTGTGTGTATGTTTCTGTGTGTGTGCGCTTGAGTTGTTTTTTGTTTTCGTTGCTTTCTTTATTTTTTATATATTTTGTTAGAGGCAAGCAACAGTGCCACATGAAGAGCCATGGACAAAGGGGGATAGCAAGGCGCTGAGGCACACTTTAGTCTGACTTCAGCACTTGTTAGTGTCTTGTAAGCAAGACCAAGTCAACTTGGTTTATGTGCGAGTGTGTGTGAGAGTCAGAGAGCAACTTTTACAAATATATACAATGTGTATGTGTGAGTGTGTGAGTGTATGCACACAAACGTACTTAAGCCTGACAGTCAAATGTGGAGCGTGTGTCACAGCTTTAGAGCCTGCAGGCGAACATAAATTAAAAGTTGTCAGGCGAAAAGTCAGGTAAAAATATACCATATAATAAAAACAGAAAAAAGATATTATACAAAATAAAGCGAATTAAAACGCTGACAAAATCAAATGTGGCTAATTTCGCAGCGTGAGAGCAAGAGGGAGAGAGGGGCTGAGATTGGCAGCGCAACGCTAATAAGATGACAGCTGTATACTGATTTAAAATAAATATCACGCATACGACACATGTGCGCACATTAAATAATATTTTCATATGTCGAATGAAGGTCTATATATATATGTATATAAATTTGTGTGTGCCTGTGTGTGTGCTTATTTTATAATTTTTAATTTAGTGCAATACATAATTGAAATTTATGCAATTCAAAACTCAAAACAAAGTCGACATGAGCTCGCAAAAATAAACAGAGCAAGGCAGCATGAACATCGTTCACTGCTTCACAGAATTTGTTGTACACATACAGTTACAGCTGCATATTTGCATATGCATATATATATATATATATGTATATATAAGTGTGTGTGTATGTGTAATATATATTACTTCGTGCTCTCGTTTGCCTGTAGTTTTATGGCAACTACTCGACTGCTGGCAGCAGCAGTAGAACTGCAAACTGTATACAAAATATGTAAAGGACTTTGTCAACGCACCCACACACACACACACACAAACACATACATGTATGAAAATATATATATGTATGTGTGTATAGTATATATGTACATACAGTTGTGCGTACCAATACAAGCAAACGAAACTGCTTTAAAATGACCTCAATCGAGCCAGAGTCAGAGTCAGAGTCAGAGTGGAAACAGCTCTCATTTCTGCCTTCTTTTTTCTTCTAGCTCTTTATTCAGGATTTTTTTAAATGCAATATTTAAAATATCACTTGTTGTTCAAATTGTGCTCATTGTCGTTGGGATTGTGTGTGTGTGTTTGCGTGTATGTGCGTGTGTGTGAGTACCATTTGTACTGTGATTTGACGTTGCAATAAAGTCAAGACCTTTATTACATTTCATCGTTAGCAAAAAAGTATTTGAATTGTTTTGAAGTGTGCCTGATTACAGCCTAAAGACCACACGCATACAGTCACACAAATACATATACATAAACAGCATACACAAAAAGTACACACACACACACACACACACGCACAACATATGTATATTGAAACGCACAGAGAGACCAAAACATTTAATATTTTCAAATGTCAAGTAGATATACACACGCACACTCAAACAGATACACTCACACACACATACACTCACACACACACATAGACTCACATGTAGAGCACTCATCCAAGCATCTAAGCATTTAGCAGGCATCGGCATTCGGTTTTAGCTCAGCTCCAGCTTAGCGGTGCGACGCCTCGTGACGCGGACTCCGCGCTGCCTTGGCAACGATTGAGATTAAAAATTAGGCAAAAGGGTAGTTTAGCATGTCGCACACACACACACACACACACACACACACACACATACACACACACACATAGGGCAATACATAAGTGTATGTATATTTGTATATAAATTACAAGTACCCGGCGCTTTTGTTGTAATGAAATGAATACACACACTCGTACACACACTCACGCACACACACTCAGTCACATACACACATACACTCACACTCATACACACACACACACACACACACACACCAACAGAGAGGGAAAAAGTGCGAGAAACCCGCACAGAAAAACGCATTATAAAATGTGAGTAGTGTATGCTAATGGCAGACGCACGCGCTTGGCATTGGCTTTGACGTTGCGCCCATACGGTACCACACACCCCCACCAGCCACCCCACTACCCCACCTGCACACACACACTCACACACTCGCACAAACACTCGCACAAACACTCGCACTCAGTCTCAGCCCCTAAAGCGAAAAGTAAAAATGGAAAAATTTGTATTTTCGCTCTTCTGTTTTTTCGTGTTGCGCTGTCAGTGGAGCGACATGCGTAAGGCGGGTGCAGGCAACGCCAAGGGTAGCGGGTAGTGGTATAGGGGTATGCTGTATGAAGTGTAACGTGTAACGATACACATACACAACATCAACAGCAACAGCAACAGCAACAGCAACATCAACAGCAAAAGCAACAATAACAACAGCAACACACGAAGAAATCATCTATTGTAGGCGGAGGTTTTTTTTTTATTTTGGTTAGGGGGGGGGGAGGCACCCCAACTCTTGCCACCGTTTGCTTTTAGCAGCCCAACGACCCATCAGACCCCGCAGACCCTTTGGCCACCCCATTACAGCAACAGCTACAGTACCAAGCTCCACCGCACCACCACGGCAACGGCAACGGCACTGCCTCTGTCGCGTCTACCACACGTCGTTTGCAATTTTTCATTTTAATTTTCATTAGCGTTTTTTACTCGTATTTTGTTGCGTAAGTTCGTTCCGGAGTGTGTGTGTGTGTGTGTGTGTATTTTTGTGGGCGGTTGAGTGTGTGCGTACATCGTTTCTTTCATTTTTTAGCAAGGCTCTCATATACACACAGAAATACGCACTCATACATATGTGTAGATATGTACTCTGTATGTACATAGAGAGCGAATACCAAAAAATGCGTAATACCAACAAAAAAAAAAAAAAAAAAAAATACACCAACCAAAAACCGAAGCCAGGTCTCCCAGTTCAAGCTGCAGTTACAGTTCCAGGTTCCAGTCTCCACGTTCCAGGCAACAGTACAAGGTTTTACCAACAGATTCCAGTACCGGTCTCAGTAACACTTCCAGTACCTCTTCCAATATATTGCTACATTCATTAGGCTTACGCTAAGTTCATCATGCCTTGATGATGATGGTAATTTGAGTAACTTGAGCAAAACTTTACAGTAAGTACATTACTTTAGTATATGTACCAAATATTACAGAGCATAATGGGAATGATGTTAGAAATCGCTTAGGAAATTTTGATACAATACAAACGAAACAAAACCCCGTTGATCTATATATAAAATATAGACGTTATTGGTCGTTCTATTAGATTTAATGTTATAAAGTCCCTGTGGCATATCAACTAATCAATATTCATTTATATCAAAAGATTTAAAGAATTTCTACTTACTGCATCATTTTACTATAACATATATCCATAACAATAAAAAATTTAAATAAATATTATATAAATTCCAATTTTACTTTTCCGATACATTGTCAAAAACCCTAAAAAATTTGAAACGTTTAAAGGGTTAGAGCATAGAGGTCGAATTAATTGAAAATCTATAACCCATGACATTAGTCTTAAGTTTGTAATTTTGGAACTAAGTTTAATTACAATGAATTTTAAAAATAAGTTTAATGCAATTGATTTAATTACTCTAACGTTTGAAGGCCAATAAAATTGGTTGCTTTTACTTTTTTCATCGCTAAGGTAGTGCTCATTCCGTGGTCATGGTCATGGATGTGGGCGTGATTGTTGTGACGAAGGGGTGCGGTTTCTTCAAGGAGTCGATGTGAACGAGACAGAGTGTTGAAGGAGGAAAGCGAGAGAATGTGAGAAAGAGAATGAAGCGTATAAGTTGGGAGTTGGAGCCAAATCAAGGCAACGCAACGAAACTTTTGCGCGAGTGTAATTTTTCAATTTGGCAACGGAAATTGCCTAGGGATGTGACAAACACACACACACATATACACCTACACACTATATACACACGCTCATATACTCACTCGCATGTGTCTTAGCTCATACACCCTCTTCTCCCTCTGTCTCTCTTTGTGCGTGTGTGTGTGTGTGTACTTCTGGGATGCTGTACCCCTTTACGCAGAGCTCGCTCTACCGCAGCTGATGCTTTTTCTAATAATTAATTTAAAACTTTTTCTTTCAAATTGAGCATACACACACACACACACGTACACACAGAGCGGTAGCAAGTACTTCTTACAAGACGTACCCTCTTTACCCCTTCCATTTAGCTCATAATAGCCTCCGCCCATGCGCCTCAATTACCCCACGGCGCGCTGTATGTACGGGCGTAATAACATGTATATATAGAAATACCATATATTATATATATATATATAAAGATATATTAATGTATTTTGGTTTTATTTTTTTTTCGGCAGGAAGTCACAAGTTCGCGTCTAGGATACGTAAGTAACCCCTTCCACCCTTATGTCTTTGCACGGTCCAGGCGCAAAGGTTCAAAGTTCAACAGGACAATTAATTAAGTCTACTGACTTCTCAACCCTTTATTTTGGACTTAAAGCAATGCGAACCATGTGAAAAGCAATACCTGATGTGTGTAATCTGGCAGGGGGCTATGGGTTGTGGGCTGAAAGAGTTGGGGTGGAAAATCATGTGGCTGTTGCCATTTGTTGTGTAAGGCTGTGATAGGCCATAGGCCAGAAATCAAAACACAAACCGGCATATTACATATGCAGTTAAACATGCCCCTTGACCTAAGACCTAAGCCACTGAACGGGACAGTGGGCTAAGGGTGCAACAGGGTGTTGACTGTTTGTATTTAAATGTTTTTTGTCCCAAAAGCGGTCGACGCAATTGCGCTAAAAAGAGGTGGCAATTTATTTAACATTATGTGTGGCAACAATTGTAACCGATAATGTCATTATAGGGTGGTGGTGCTGGTGCTGGCGTTTCTGTTGATGGTGGTGGTGTCCCGCAACACCCTAACCCCTGACCCACTGCCAAAAGCCAGATTGAACCGCCCTTGCTGTGGCAATTAAAAAAAAATAACATGTCCCAATGTGCAATGACAAATGCAAATGAACCAATCGACCAACTGGCGTGTAAATAACCTTAACCCATTACCCCCAACCCAACCCTTAACACTACACCCTTAACCCTTAACCCCATTTTGGGCCTTAAACCAAAAACCAAAAACCAAAACTCGAACTCGAACCCGTGACACTCTTACACACATATGAACTTTTCTTAGCTTGAAAGCCCAACCCCCGGAAAAACTCATATGGCAAATCTTTTCCCAAACACTTAACGAGACGGGCCCAGACGCGAACACACACATACGGACAGAGCGGACGGAGTGTACAGAACGGACCAAGGGACGAGCCACCAATCCGACAATCCGACAACCCAACAACAACCAAACAACCCAACAAGAACAACAACTCAACAACCCGCTTAACCCCGGACAGGCAACCCTTTGCCTGGACGGGACTGGCGCAAACCTGTCTGATATGACATAAGTAAGTGATATCGCTCATGAGTTTTACTATTACTGGGCTATTCCCCCCCAGCCAACTCCGGCCGACAGTCGACCTTCCCACCACCAGACGCCCCAACCTCCCGGTTGTCCTAGTCCGGCCTGTCTGTTTGTCAGGGTCATGTGTGTGTGGTAAGACACACACGCACGCACACTTAGACATATTTGTTTGTGCGAGAGTTAGGGTTAGGGTGTTCACTGTGGTTGGTCTTGGTTTATCGGGTTTGGGACAGTTTTACCATTTATTTTCACTTACATTTCTTTATTTGTCATTCTCTCTTTTCTTCTTGTTGTTTGTTTTTATGTCAACGATAGCTGTAACTTAGCGCAAGGATTTCCTTATTGGCTCACACACACACACACACACAAGCACATTTACATAAAAAAATCCAAATTTCCATATTATCGAATTGAAAACTAGGACTGAGCAAACAGAGACCCTTGCAATAAACAGGGATAAAACTAAACAGCGTCAAAATGCGCAAGGATATATGTATATAGATACAGATTCAGACATAGATATTACAAGACTAGGCTTTATAAACCGTTGATGAATATGTTAAACTATCATAATATATACATAATGTGGCATAGATTGGTAGATAGTATTGGGTTTAAAGAGGACGTATTCGATTAGAGAAATTTTTGTTGATGGTCGAATTCGAAAAATGAAACAAAGTCGTAGATGCTAAATTATATAGAGTCTTATTCTTTATATATATGATTCAATATCAATGTGGATTGGTTATATATAGTTTTGTTTTAAATAGAAAAGTTCTATGGAATGTTCTTTTGAAAATTTTACGTTGGCGATGAAATGCAATAACTATATATCAATATATAACATATATGATATGTATTTAGTTAAATAGGTTTATTAGAGGGTGTGAGAGTGTGTGAGTGAGAGAGTAATATATATTTTGGGAGCTGTATGTATGTTTTACAATAAACATATCTAGAGGGCGTTGGATTTGCGGATTATAGGCGAAGACCTACAAAACATGTCTGATAATTTGTTGATTTGAGCATGTAAGTGCCTCTGTGTGTGTGTGTGTGTCTGCCTATCTGCCTGTCTGTCTGTGTGTCTGTGTGTCTGTCCCTCTGTCTCTCTGTCTGTTTGTGCGTCTGTCTGTTTGTCTGTCAACTTGTTGCGTTATGCGCCCTGAGGCGCAACAATAGCAGATTGCCGCTGTCAAAGGCGGGGCAGCTACACAGAGACCAACACAGGACACACACTGCCACTCCCACTGTCTGTCTCTCTTTCTCTCTTTCCCGTTCCCTCTCTCTTTGGCCCTATCTATAGCACTGTGTGTGTGTGTGATTGTGTACTTAACGCCGGACGTCAAGGACCCACACGCACACACTGGTACAATAAGACATTGTCTGCTGTGGGCGACAAGTCCTTTTTTGCTCTCTGACTGTCTGTGTGTCAGACACTGTGTGTGTGTGTGTGTTTGTGTGTGTTTGTGTTTGTGTTTGTGTGTGTCAGTGTGTTAATATATTCATTGCCTTGGCTGACAGAGCCGCAACCGGAATGGGCCCATGCCCTTGCCCAGGCAGAGACCCGGAAGTAGTAGTCAGCAAGCCATAAAAACTTAAGAACACACTGCCACACTCACACACACACACACACACACACAAGCACAGACATTGGCACACTCACATGGCCATAGCCAGTCGCCTGGGCTACGAGAAGGAAATGTTTTTCGGGTGCCGCGTCGAATTCACATATGCTCTTGACTGGTTGACACACACCCACATACACTCAACCCCCCCACAGACACTCACACACACACAGACACACACACACACATTGGCACACATATGTTGTTACTCAGGATGTCAGGGCGTTCGTGTGGCTAGCTAAAGCCATGAGAGGGTGCTCAGTGCTGTGGGCTGAGGGCTGCTTGGGTTCTGCTGTTACTTCTTCTTTTTTTTTTTTTTTTTTTGGTGTTTTTTCTTTCTTTTTGGCATGCGAATGAAAGTGAGCCACGCGCCGACAACTTCACTTGCTTGGCCAATTGTGTGTGTGTGTGTGTGTATGGGTGTGCGTGTGTTTGTGTGTGTGTGTGTGGGTGAGAATGACCTTGGCCTTACTTTTGCTGTTGCTGTTCGCCTTGTTGCTGGTGCGTATGTGTGTCTGTGTGATGGTATTATTTGTTGGTGTGTGTATGTGTGTGTGTGTGTGTGAGTGTGTGTGAGAAAGTGTGTGTGGATGTGGGTGGGCATGTGTCGTCGTTGTCTGCGCTTTGCTTGTAATATTATGCGGATTATCACAGACACAGATACAGCTATAGCTTTAGCCACACAGAGAAAGACACACACACCCACACACATACATACATATATATATATATACACACACATACATACACATTCGTGTAGTGGCACGCGTAAGATTGTCAGACAGGTAGACGCTCAGTCTACCAACCAAAGGCCAGATGCAAGGTCAAGTCGGTTGTCGGTTGTCGGTTGTCGGCGATTCAAGCGAATGAGCCACAGAGAGAGAGAGAGAGATAGACCGAGAGATTGAAAGAGAGGGAGAGCGAGTGGGGCAGGGTAGACAAGCCGGAAGTCAAAAGTCCACGACAAACACTTGGCAGCTGGACAAGGCAAACGGAGCGGCGCCGGGTGTGTGCGGCAATGAGCATAAGTACGGGCTGTCGGGATATTAATTTGAAGTCGAGGATGCAAAGTAGAAGAAGAATGAAGAGATGGAGAACCGAAGAGCGATGGTTGGGTGCCACCTGGGGGTGTGAGTAAGTAACTGCTGTAGGGGTGTGTGTCTACCTATAGCTATTGCTATGCTGTCTGTATGTATGTGCTTCTTTGAAGCAGCCACAGAGTTGACTTTGAAGCTGGAGCCGTGTTTTTGTGGCAGAAAACTCTTTTGATACGCAATTTGTAATCGGGTGAGAAAACTGTTGCAGCTACTGCAAGCATGGCATACCGAAGCAGAGGCAGAGGCCATGATAGAGGCGTACGCCATGTGGCACAGATTTTTTGAGCACAGTCCGCACGAAGGTCACGGTTGTCTGCAACATTCTTTGCCTTCTGTCTTCTGCTTTTCACAGGCGTTGAGTGTGTGGGGTGTCGGGTGTGGTGGGAGGTGCAAGGTCGACAAGACACTGGCAGCGAAGCGAACCACTCAAGTCACCCCCAAAAACGAAAACCAAGCAACACCCAAGCGACACCCAAGCAACCCCCAACTACGTCCAAAGCAGCCTCAGCACTCTGCCACTCAACAGTCAACACTCAAACATAACCGAGCTGGGCTACCTGTTGCTGGCTAACAAAACAGCCTTGGTATCCAGGCGGGCGTCGAGACAGGCTGTCTGTCTGTCTGTCTGTCTGTCTGAATGTTTGTGTGTCTGTCTGTTTGTCTGTATCTCTGTGTGTCTTTCTGTCTGTTTGTACGTCCGCATGTCTGCATGTCTGGAAATCTCAAGTCTGAATCGGAGTCTGAGTCTTGGTCTGGGTCTGGGTCAGGGCCTTGGTTTGGGTATGGTTCTTGGCCTGATTCTCGGTCTGGTCAGCTGTCATTTATTACGCATACGACGTGTCGGTCATTCGAGTGTCTTGACAGTGGAGCAGCAGAGCAAGACGAGGCAGTGTTTGCGTGCCTCTGTGTGGAGTGTGTGTGAGTGCTTAGAGTAAGTCAACCGAATAACTATACAATACATTGTATAATATAATTAAATCACTTAATTAGACCTCAATGAATGCATAATACGAATAATACAAGAAAATCGATTGATGGAATTGTAGTTACGTTACTATTAAAACACCATGATTTATATAGACAGAGATACGATACTGCAATGGTATGGTTGAATGTGAGAACCTTGATATTAAATCTAAAACAGAGAACTATATTGTCTATGAATTGGTAAACATTTCCCACTAAAAAAAGATTTTAATGAGAGCTGCATCATTTTTTGATTATATGGGGAAACTCATTAAAAACCAAAACAATTATTGATCGAAAAAAAAAAATGTGCAACGCTTTGAGGTAGATATTGGATTACTTGTGCTCTAGAATTTCGCATACGGTTGTATAATATTTCGTTTTTTTTTTTCTCTCAATATTTCGATTTGTAATTGTAAAAGTTTTGTGTGGTTTATTGAAATCCGATGCGAAGCGATGTATATAAATAAATATTGCTCATATTGCAGAGACATCTTTTGCTCGTTCTCTCTCGTCTCTCTTTGTATCTATATCTCTGTTTATCTCTCTTTCTCTCTCTCTCTCTCTCTCTTTATTTCCCTGTTTGTATCTCTCTTTGTCTTTCGCTTTATATATTTGTCTGCCTCTATGTCTTTCATCCTATTACACCTATAATTAGAGTAGGTTTATATGGTATATTGGTGGGGTTTTGGTGGCGGCCCACCATATCCTAGGTAATGCTGTGGGTGGGTTGAGTGGTACCTGATAGAACCCTCATAGTGGTAGGCCATCGCTCGCTGAGGTATAACATTTTTACAGCACATTTCCATTTTCATTTTGGCATTGTGCATTTTGCCCGTTTGAATTTATTTATAGCACTTACTAAACTTTCTACGAAATAACATGCTAGAATTCCTCTGCAAAAAATAATTTATAAAAATGAACACAAACAAAAATACACACAAAAAAAAAAAGAAGAATAAATAAATAAATAAAATACAAAAAATAAAACGAAATAAAAAAAAAAGGAAAAACCGTAAAGGGAAAATGAAATTAACGAAAAAAAGTAAAGTAGAAAAAAAAAATGATGACAGCGCCAGCAGAGGCAACAATGGCAAAAAAGTATCAAAACTGACTTTTACAATTTACAATTTACAGTTTGTACACACACACACACACACACGGACACACACACACATATGCACATGTGTGTACGGACAGCTAGAAGTATTTGTACAAAATGCATAAATGGGCCAAAAAAATGTATAATTATTTTAATACGAAAAGCATAACAAAAACGCGCGGCGGCTGCAAAAGCAAAAATTGCATTAACAATGCAGTGATGCCACGCCCCCCTCCGTATCCCTTGACTCCCCTAAGCCCCAACAACCCTCAAAGCAAGCTACCCCGCGCCCGCTTCCTCTCTCTTTCTCTCTCACTCGCTTATTCTGGTCTTTATCTTTATCAGGAAAGTGCCGCTAATACTGCCACACACACACACACACACACACACACACACACACATGAGCGCACACATAATGTGGCAGCAGTGGCAGCAACGCGAAAAAATACCGCGCCAAATTATATTATAATTATATTTAAAATGCCACCGAGCGGGCCCTCTGCCCTAACCCTTGCCCAAGCCAAGAACCCCTTCTCTCTCTTTCTCTCTCTCTCTCTCTCGCGTTCACTGTATGTGCCAGAGTTACCACGACTCTGCCTGACTCTACCTGCTCCTTTTTTTCTGGATTTTTCTTTTCTGTTCGTAACGAACTCAACTCCAGCTCCAGTCGCAACTGTAGAACTATGACTATGGATATGACAGGCAGGAGGAAGGGACGGGTTGGAGGAGGCAAGCACATAACAAAAAATATAAATACTATAAGCACAATAGTCGCATGTGTCCGATAGCCAGATACCCTGCAATCAGATGTACGTAAAACCCTTAATTAATGAAGCTCCAAATATTTGAAATGTGGAGCACCTTATAAGAACCTTGCGACATGAGGTAACTACAGGATATCATGATAAATATTACCCAAATTTATTATTGTTATTAATTAATTTATTATTTGAAAGTAAGAAAAAAAGAGAGAGAGACAGAGGGAATATAACGTAAAATTTCAATTTCCATAAATTCGATCTATATGCGATCAGGCGACTTTTTTCTCTCTCCATAGGATTGAATAGGGTATTGTCTATACCCTGTTTCTATCCACATAAACTGTAGCGTATAAAACGAAGGAAAGGAACAAGAGAGAGATAGAGAGAGAGCGAGAGGGAGGGAGAGAGAGAGAGAGAGAAAGAAATGTTGTAAATTTTCGGTGAAAAAAACTAAATGAGATTTTTCCGTCCATCGAGCCGTATTCTATCCGTCCGCATCGCATCGTTTGTGCCTTACCTACAACACTAACTCCGCGATTGTCTTGCCTCTTTCTCCGTCTCCGTTTATTTCTCTGTCTCTGTCTCTATCTTCTCGTTCTCTACATTTGGATGATGACTTATTATGTTGGCAGATAGCGGGGAGCGGAGCCTGGTCGTCGGGTATGGGTAGGGCTCTGGAACCTCGTGGATTTCATGTTGCTTTGAAAGGTTTACTGATGGGCTCAGTTAAAATTTTCTAACTTTATGTAGTGTACAACATTCCGATTGCAGACAGACAGCCACACACACACTTACATATATACATACATACATACACACATACACACATACACATATGAAATGAAACGACAAGGCGCATAAATTTTGCTGTATGCATGAGAATATCGCGTATACGTGATGTGGCACGACAGCCGCAGTGCAGGGAAATCTGGATTGCAGTTTAGTTATATGCTAAAAGAGCATGGAATATATGTATGTTTATATAGTTGATTCTATGCAATCGAGTTATCGATAATTAAAGAAATTGTATCGGTGTGAAACTTTTCGAATCTTCTATTCTTGTTAGGATTTCTAACTAGGTTTCAACAGAGTATCCATTCGAGTTTTGTGGTTGTAGTGAAGTTGGCTGCGCCAGCTCTATAAGTGAATCAAATTAGGTGAGTGGAATTCAGTAGCTTCCACATTTCTTGAATTAAGATAAATTTTTTGTATTTCTTAAAACATTTGACTTGATTTTCTGGCTGACATTTTCCGCAGTGTTATCCGCTATGCGCTAAGCATTATCGCTGACCGTTGACCATTGAACCCAAGGCACAAGCACCCACTTTTTTCGTCGATTTCTCTGTATCTCTCTCTCTCTCTCTCTCTCTTTCTCATGCACTGCGTATGCGTGCTACAAAAAGCACAAGCACAAGCACAATCACAATCATAACTAAACAACGCTCTACGAAAAGCTAAAAAAGCAAACAAGAAAATCAGCCAAACGGTTTTCTATTGCCCAAACCAAATGCTGGGATATATAGAGAGTCAACAAGAGTGTAAGAAAGAGTGAGACAAAAAGAGGGCGAAAGAATGAGGGAAAGAGATAGTGAGAAACCGAGCAGCAGCTAACAAATCTCTCTAAAATCTCGCGCTAGTAAAACAGCAGCAGTCGGTTGCAGTGGGTGGCCATAGGGCGCTTATACATTTATACTTATATATGTATGTATATGTATATCTCAGCTATAGCTCGCACTGCTGCTGTTCTGATATCGATTTGAATATATAATAATTCAACGAAACTTTGTATTACAATTTATTTAGTGCACACTGGCTCTGACTCAACGAGAGACAGCTCCAGCAGCAGCACTGTCTATGCCGCAAATACCAAGAAACCTCCATACCGCTATCCAACCCTGACTCCTCTAATTTTCAGATGCTGCCAATTTTTCTGCTTGTATTCTTTGCTTTTCTTTTTTTTGCATACTCCAAGTACTACTTTCGACAATTTCCCTCCACTATTTTCGATACATTGTGGCCACCCTTCCTCCCAAAAAAAGTAAATTTTCGTAAGGTTCTGTTGCTTTTGCTTTTGCTTTAGCCAGATTTTCGCATGGTAGTAGACTGTACAATTTGTGTCTAAACTTCAATATAGCAACAACAAATAACAGAGGAAATAAAGACAAACACAACAGTCGTGCGTGCTCGAATCAATAGCAGTTCTATTCACTGTATAGGGAATTTAATCGTTGTTCTGTTTTCCATATGTAGTTTCTTCAAATAATACTATAAATTATTGGAAAAATAATTTATAAATATATAAAAATATATAAAATAAAATATATTTTATTGGTATACTAATGTATAAATGTGTACCCTATAAGTAACCAAAATTGTGGGGATGTTGTTGGACAATAAGGCCTCTATAGTTAGTAATAATAATCGATCTACTGTTGGTAACATTTTAATGAAATTGGGTTTTGCATAAATTGAATAGACCTTTGGATGATTTTTTAAAGATGCGGTCTTAAAATACTGACAGTATTAGTTTTTAATAATGTTTATAAATAAGCATAATTCTTCGGCATGAGTGGGTTGTGCATTATGTTAATGAAATAAAATAAAATTGTTGCTTAATTTCTACACACTTTTTTTAGGTCTTTTTTTTTGCATACAATTAAATAAACAAATTAGCCTTAGCTAGTAAAAACTATAATAGTTAATTACGAATTTTGCATTTATTAATAAATTATGTCTATGGTAAACTATATATACATTGCCTCAGTGACCCTTTATCCCTTTCTCCCTTCTATCATTCCTCTATTTTGCACAAGTGCTCAGTAAATCAAGCTCAACCATTGCTTCGAATCGGCTCTTCTTGTTGATTAGGAATACATATGGTATTATATATAACTATGCCAGGCAATAGCTACTAGCAACTTACTTATTCTACCCTGGATTTCATCATTCAGAATTGCTGCACGCTGTAAACAGCAAATAGATCGGGGGACGGTAGGGTGGCACAAGAAGACGGTCGACAGGAGAGTGAGGTGGTGGGGGGTTTGGACGAATCAACCGTTCAATCAACACCCCATTTGACTAACAGAAACACAAACAACAACAACTAGCGTAAGCATAAAGCACAAGACGAAGGAGCAACAAAACGAAGATGGAACAGGAGAAGATGGTGAAGAGTATGGGCTCGGATAGAAGTAGGAGGAGTTGGAGCAGGAAGAAGACGTTGACGTTGACGTTGACGTCGCTGCTGGCGTTGTCGACCTTCAAACTTTAACAGCGGCAGAGAGCAGCAGGCTCACCATTTACACACAGACACACACACATATACCCTATATATATATGTATGTGTATATCTATATATACACACATATAGGAACGTATAAGAGCGAAAGCAGCGAAAAGAGAACGCAAACACTATTCTAACGTTTCGCGGAGCTATAAAAATATTTTTTAACATTTCTCGCGCGCGCACTTTTTTGTCTTTTTTTTCCTTTGCTTTCTCTCTTTCGTTTCTTTTTTTTTCATTTTTTTGGGTTTTTCCTTTTTTCCTTTTACACTGTGAGCTTTCCTTTTTCGCCTGTACGCCATCCCGCCCTGTCCGCCTGCCCTGCAATCTGTTCGCATTGACGGTATATTTTAGGTATAGGAGAAACTGTTAGAGCGCTGAAAAGTTTGCATTGCGGCGTGGGGCAGGGGATGCGTCGGGTGTTTGACTTGGGGTTTTAGGATTGGGGGTATATGGTGGGTTTGTTGCTGTTTTTCTGTTTCGCTGGTTTGGCGTAGAGTTGCGACTTTCTTCATAGTAACAACAACAGCAACTACATCTGGCGAAGGCAACCCTGCCTACCGACCTTCGTCTGCCTCCTGTTGCCCCCTTTGGCGAGTTTTCGCAGCACTTGTGCTCTCGCTCGCTTCAGCTTTGCGTCTCTTTTAATCCCATTTGCACACACACACACATAGAAAATAAAGAAAGAATAATAATAATAATAATGGAGAGCCTTATGTATAGAAGAACAGAGAACGTAAAAAATATTGCCGAAAAATGTAAGAGAGCCGCACTGCCAACAGAAAGAGACGACAAGAACGACAAAAGGCAAAGCCAAAATATACTGGGACTTAGGCACCGGCTGAGGTGGAGGCGAATTTCAAGACGGTGGCAATGTATTTGAAACTAAACTGTAAAATAGAAGAATACTGTAAGGCAGCGACGAGTAGAGCCAGAATGAGGCAGAGTAGTAAGAGCTATGTTTTGGGCTATCCTCTCATAGCTTTGGAGGGCTGTGTGTGGGTGGTTTTGTTTTTTGGTGGGTAGTTGGTTAGGTGCCTTGCTGCACATTAAGTTAACGGCATGCCGCATGCCCCCACCACCGCCTCCGCCTCTGGTCAACATCAAGAAAGTTGTAACTATGAAAATTTTATAAATTCCGCAGATTTTCTGGCGCTAAGAAAGCTTCAGGGCAATTGCAAGGGCAATGGCAAATGGCAATGGCAATGGCAGTGGAAACGGCCAAAATGCCTGATGAGCCACTCCCTCCCCCCCTAATCTCCAACTAACGAACCCCACCCCCCTCTCGTTCACGTTCAACAACCCCTCTAAACTTACACTAGCAACACCCCAAAATGGCGCCCGCTCCCCGGACAACATTTGAAAATAGCGAAAGGCATGCGGGGCTAGTGCATATTTATGTTGGTATATATGTGTGTGTGTGTGTGTATGTGTGTGTGTGTGTGTGTATTGGTGTGTGTATTGGTGTGTTGGCAAAGTTTTTGCCTCTCGCTTTGCTTAGAAGTGAGCAAGGGTCGTCAAAATGGGGCACCAGGGGGGCCTTGTTTAGCGGCTGGGATTTTGTAGCGCGGCTAACGAATGGCTGGCATTGCAATGCCTTTTGGCCATAACTAACATAAAGAATGAAGAGAATGCAAATGAGAATGTGAGTGTATGAAGTAGCGTTACTACCAGTAGTACCAGTTATAGTGGTAGTTTAAAAGTAAAGCCTCATCATGATCAACATAACGCAACAATGTTCGTTGTGGAAATGACAGCAGAAAGAGAGACAGAGTGAAGGAGAAAATAATTATTTTACAGGGTATTCATTTGGGTGATACTGGAAAAGGGTAAGTTATATTTCGAAAAAAATTGAGATATCTTCAGAGTCAAGGTACGGTTGTGATAAAAATGAGTACATTTGCTCTTATTATTTGCGCGATCTGAATGTTTATACTGATTGACAAAGAAAATATTGAAATTTGAATTAATAATAGAAAATATGCGGAATTTTTTAATACGGATTCAATTTGAATGAAGTAGAGTCAAAGTAATATATATATAGATTTTCTATAGGGCATAGATAGTCTTTGACAATGCAAAGGGAATTGTAATATGAGTTACTCATTTAATCAATGCATTTATTGACAAGGCGTCATCACAAACGCACCGTCGGTATTCCAATATTATGATATTTCAAATGAATTTTGAAATAAATAAATGGTAAAGAGATGAAATGTAAAATGTGCATTTCCTTTATGCAGGAATCCTTCATCTTCTTTGGTCTTTATTAGTTCCGTTTGCTTTGCTGTTTGAAGCAGTTCGATCTGAATGTGTGTGCGTTTGTGTGCTTAAAGCTAACTGAATAAACTCCAATGCGCTTTTTGATTATTTAGAGTTTATTTGATTAACAAAAAACGCCCGAGACAAGATGAAGAACGACGAATACAACATAAAACATAAAACATAAAACATAAAACATAAAATATAAAACATGCAACACGAGCAATGAAAACAAACGACAAATTCAATTAAACTTAATAAGGATGTCTTTGCTCGTCTGTTGTCGTTGCTTTTGCCGTCTACACCAAACGAAACCCAACCTCAATCCCCACTCTAAACTCCCACTTCATCTTCCACACTCTCCATCTTCATTTTCCATCTTACGCTCTTCATATTCTTCCTCGTTTTGGCATACTTCATACCTTGTATTTAACAAACAAAACTGCGGGGTATGATGGGTTTGTGTAACTAAAAATGATACTATATACAGTGTACCGTATATTGTTAATCGAAATTAAAGATAATCTGGAATTGTTCACTACACCCAATTTGCACATGTATAAATATATATTTTTTTCAAATTTATTTGATTGTTTATAAAAAAATTTTTTGCAATTGTAGTATGATGTTTATTTTTTTAAATTTTTGTTGATGTCCATTTTAAGGTAGTCTTATACTATCCATTGTTGTTTTTCATACAGCAAATCCCTATATCGCAATTTGAACTTATAATTTAAAAAAAATGATCATAATTTCATAATAATTATTATAATTAAATATATTTTATTTGGATTTTATGTAGATACCATGAGTCTACTCTCTTACTGAGCTACACTGCTAGTGTCTGGTGCATTCGACTGTTCGGTTGTGTTGTTGTTGTTGTTGTTGTTGTTGGTAATGTTGCCGTCGTAAGCGCTTCCTCATCAAATTGAATTATATATTTAACAAATTAATTGAGCAAATCAAGTTTATGTTATTTTTTTCGTCATCACGCACAACTCACCTCGGACTTTTCCGACTTTAGTTACGTCTAAAAGAATCTAATAACATTTAAATTGCTTCTTTTTAATGCAATAGGTGTTTTTCAATTGAAATATAGCTACTCTCTAAAGATACTGGCATAGATATAGAGATAATTAGATATAGATTTAATATAGTGATCCATAGAAATAAAATGATAGATAGAGTTATAGAGATGGAGAAATTAGAGATGTTGATAAAGAGAGATATAGATATATCTACCATAGTTTATATAATGAAATATATACTAGATG
>JBANCZ010000025.1:0-92485 GCA_037040025.1 Sphaerogastrella javana | reverse complement strand
TTTGAGCAACAGGAAACAAACAACGTAATTCTTGATCGGCATGTAATTTTAGCTAAGGCAAAAGAGTTTTGTCTAAAAAAGATACAAAATGTATATGTATTTTATTTGAGCTATAGGTAAACTTTTTTTTGTTCAAAAATTAAAATTAAGGTAGCTGCATTTTTAAGATAGCTGCCTCGAAGTTGCGTGCAAAGTACTCGAGGCAGCTAAGCAAGTTATACTGTATAAGTATATAAAACATCGGATGCAAAAGACGCGCACGCAGAAAGTTGATGCGTAATCGTCTTAATTATAATATTTTTTGCATTAATCGTGAAACGGTTTTAAATATGTAATAAGAAACACCAACAACAGTAGTTATCTCATTCTCAGTTGTTGCAAACTTCAAGCTATCAATTTAAAAATGCCATAAAAACAGAGAGCATACGGGGACCACACAAAGATGGCGCCCTGTTGTGTGTAATGAAAGTGAGTTCAAGTAGGAACAAGCGTAACTTCTGGTAAGTGCCATGGCATGCCATTTTTATTTTCTTCGTATTTTGTTTTTCATCATATTTTCGTAAACATATGGCCAACTTCCATTAGGTGCTTGACTGGCTGTATCTCTGGGGACCCCATGGCGGTTCCCAGTTAACAGTTTTCCAGTTGGCAACAGTTTCCCATTTCGCAGTTTCCAGTACCCACTGCCATTACGACTAGTACCAGTACCCAGTTGCCTAGCACTTCATTTGTTCAATTTTAGCCCCTTCGTTCGTTCGTTCATTGGATGCGGGGATTGTTACAGCAAAAGTTGCAACTAAAGTTTTGGCTGCTCTTACTGAAGGGGCTGCCGCTGCTTGTTGCTGCAGTTTCGGGCTGCACTTTAAGTGTCCCAATGGTGGGGCATAAATTATTCAAACCAGGACAATGACACAAAGCTGCTGCAGAAGGAGCCGCAGTGGAAAGAAGTTGCAAAGGCTCAGGCAACGGCGAGCCAAAAAGTTCATTCATATTGCTATTCAATTTATTGGCATTTTTTGCTCGTTCTACAAATTATTGTGTCCTGTGTGGCAAAGTTTCTTTTTGCCGTGCAGAAATTAAATTAAAAATTGTTACAATTTACGGCGATTCCATTAAAATTGATTATAATCTTTATATTTTATGCTCAATATTCCACAGAGCATTTCTGCCTTTTTCAAAAATTGTAAAATTCAATTTAATCAGTCAACTGATATTCAACAAGTCTACTTTAATAATCATCAAGTATTTCATAAATTGAATACATGAAAATAATCTGATTTTCCTTCCCTCTCAGATATTTTCAACCTTTTACTGTGTGCTCAGTTTTGAGAGTAACTTGATATGTTCTGTCTGCAAAATCTAATATATTCGTACAGATATAACAATTTTGTATGCAAATGACGATGAGTTTTGAATTTCATCAGCTACAAAAAAAAATCTCTCGAAATGGGGAAAAACAGTGGGGCAAAATTTTAAATTGTGCTCTTGCAGCCAAGGCAAGTGTATGGAAAATAATGAGCAGGCAACGCGTGCCCAAATGCAGCTCAAATATTAAT
Organism: Sphaerogastrella javana; assembly: GCA_037040025.1. NCBI lineage: Eukaryota > Metazoa > Arthropoda > Insecta > Diptera > Drosophilidae > Sphaerogastrella > Sphaerogastrella javana. The sequence goes on along the minus strand of JBANCZ010000025.1, from coordinate 90,929 downwards.
GGGCTGCGAGTCGAAAAATTCCCCATACGTTTGGGGGCTAACAGGCAGTCAAAGGATTGAACATGTAGGGGTACAAGCGTCCTGCGTTCGGTTGTTACCCTGAAAACTCTCCGTGCATGCAATCTTGTTGTTGTTTTCCTCGTTTTTTTTTTTTTTTTGATGCTCTGGCAAAAACATGACACAGAAATTAACGCCTGCTGTTCCAGCTGAAAAAGCGGAAGGGAAAAATCAGTCCACATTATGCTCACAGTCCCATCATCATTATCATCATCATTATCATACACATCATGTTCATCGTGACTGCAGCTCAATGCGTCTGCTATACAGGGTCACGCTGTATAGCACTACTATATCCATGTGCCTACATGTAGTACCAAAGATGCACCCCAAGGGATAGAGAATTGTGTGTATGAGTAGCTGTAATGCCAGGCCCACCATTTTCACATGTTTCCATACAACAGTGTTTTTTTTTCGGCCTTGGCTGCGACTAACAAAAAATAATTCACGAAAAAATTTCAGGGGAAATCTCCCAACACTTGCTGCTGTTCACTTGTGCTCTAGACAATTATTTGATGTGTATGATGGTAGGAAAATTCCTTTTTTTTGTTCTCCGGCCATAAGCAAATGAATATGCTCTCACTTTTTTCTCGCTATTTTGTGCGGTTTAATTAGTTTTGAGAGATTGAGGGTATGATGCTGTAGCTTCCCTAATGCCCCATTTCTTGCTGGGCTATTATACCAGTTAGGCTTTATGAGATTAAAGAGTGAATATTAAATTATTCTATGATAATAATGTCATATGTTGTTAAATACCTACAGGTTACTAACGAGTCCTTGTGTTGGAAATTTTCAACTTTGTGGCAAAAGTTAGTTGAAGTCCTTAAAGTGTTGCAATCAGGGATTTCTTTTGGTGTGCTTGTGCTATTATTAAGATTCATTTGACAGCTGCATTATGGGTATTATGCTGGCACCTAAAACTAATTGTGACATGCCAGTGAGAATGTCACTGCTTGAGCGAAAGGGGAAGGACGCGTGTGGTTGGTGCAAATTGTGAAAGGCTTTCGTAAATGAGTGAAGTGCACTCATTGGGAACAGATGCTCAAACGCAAAGACAACACTCAGGACGCATTACGGATGGAGACCACGGAGTACCCAGATAGTGATACATGGATACCAGGCATGGTAGACACAGACGCCAACACAGACAGACAGTGACAGAGAGGAAGACAAAAAGAGAGAGAGAGATGGGGGAAAGAGAGACAAACATGGACACGCAGACATGTGGTGTGGGGGGCGTCTAAAAGGGCTCAACAAACTTTTCATTAGTGGCGTGGGCTTTTGCTCTGCTGTTAGAGCAAAAGGGTGTGTCAGAGAGGTAGAGAGGGATGGAGACAGAGAGAGAGAGAGAGAGAGAGAGAGACAAAGAGAGAGACAGATATGTAAAGCTAGGCAAAAGCCAGGCAAACATTTGCGAAAAACCTCCCAAAAACGAAGCGGCTGGCACTTGAAATGTGCTTAATGCCACTTTACGAGTGACTTTTCGCTGAGTGCGAGTGCCACTTTTGCGTGCAGCTTTCACTTACCCATTTTCGCGCTCCTACGCTCCTACACCCCTGCCCTCTCCCCTCTCCCCTCACCCCACTCACTCACTCTGTATGCCCGCACTATCTCTCTTGCCCGCTCTCTTTTTGGGTTTGTTCTGGTGTTCGTTGTGACTTTTTGACTAGATACGTTAAAAATATGCTTTTCCATAAGCTTCACCCCGCTACGCCCTCGATACCCTGGCCTCCTCAGTTTGGGTAAATGAAATGACAGCTGACATATGTAAGTGTCTGTCTAACTGTTTGACTGTCTCCCTCTCACTCGCTCGTTCTTTCTTACTTTCCCTCTTTTTCTCATGTTATTCTCTTTCCCTTTTTGTGCCACTCTGTCGCTTTGCTGTTTTTTCCGTTGTTGCATATTTATACATGCTTAACAAAGAAACGCTGAGCGTGTGGGTGTATGTGAGTGCGAGTGTGAGTGTAAGTAGGTGTGTGTGTGAGTGTGTGTGTTTGTGGGTGTGTGCAGTTTAGTTAAATTACTTGGCAACAACAAAGTGGCATATACTCTATGAAATAATTTCCACTAGCTACTACATCTACTTACACACACACACACACGCATTCACACACACACCCACGCATTCACTTATATATTTACACTGAGAACTGTCATTCATTTTGCTTTGTTCGCTTGCTTCTCCTCTTCATGCTCCTTTGCCTTCCCTTTCCCTATCCCTTTCTCTTTGCCTTTCTCTTTCTGTGTTTTGTTACCGTTGATGCCATAACAAAGTCATCCTGCGGTGTGTTATGCCACTCACTCGAGCGGTAAATTTGTTATGAAAATTAAATTTTTTTTCTTGTTACCATGTTGGTTAGTTTACTTGTAAGAGAGAGCTCTTGCTCTAGGCGAAGGGGCGAGAGAGAGGGCGTGGTAGATAGAGCGCTTGTCATAGGTGCACTTTAGAGCAATTGCTGCAACAGTTGCTCAATGGCTAAATTAGTTCTCATGTCAAGAGCCGTTGAGGTTTAAATTAGAAGTGAAAACAGTGTTGGGAAAGTTGCCAACTTTGGCCAGTGTTGTGCAGTGTAAGTTTATCAAGTGTTTCTCAGAAATCTGCCAAGTGATGGCAAGTGTTCACTATGATGATGAGGTTTTCAATGCAATTAATTAGTGTAGTGGAGTTCTTGAGCATATTACACATAAATTCAAATTATGATGTAATACTGGAATTCAAATTTAATATTATATTAATTCATTAATTTAAATTTCACTAGAAAACCATCGAATTCCTTCTTCTAATATCATTCATTAATTTATGAAAATATTTTACAATTTTCTAATTAGACAATCTGCTTTGCCTTCAGAACTTTTTGCTGTCAAATAACAATAGAATTATAGAAGAACTGTTGTCCATCTCTTTTATATATACTCTTTTCATTCAAGCTTTTTCGGGTATAAATGTTGATTGACTCCCCTTCATTCACAGTGTCTATCTGTCTATCTGTCTATCTGTGTATCTGTGTATCTGTGTATCTGTGTGTTTTTGTGCTCCAAAAATTCAGGCTAAAAACTTTTTGGGGGAAAATTACCGCAAGTATTTTCATAAATAGTTGAATAGGCATACTTTGTCTACGGCCCCACTGTACGGCTCTACTCATTTTCCGGCCGCTTGGTGGAGGTAAATGGGAAACGCTTTGTGGTTTTTGATGTGAGGCAAAAATTTTGCAACTTTGGTATTTTGTCTGATTTTACCTGAAATGTTAACTTTACCTGCAGGAAGGCTACTTAACTATTCACTTGCAAAAGCAATTGGCATTTGATGGAGGTATGTGTGTGGAAGTGTTAGAGTGAGACACACAAAATAGGCTATATAGACCGTTAGACGTTAGTTGGGTTTTCTGAAGTTTCGACAGGAAATGACAGTAAAATTTTTATGCAATATTTTATTTTTGTTGAACTGGCACTGTTCACAAAAATTCACTTGAATAACTTTTCATTGAATTCTCATATGCATTTGAAAGCATGATGATTTGATAAATAATTAATACATTTATCATAAATTCTAATTTTAATTAATTCTTGAGTATTTCATGGGTTGCTAAAAGTTTGCCATTGAAGCAATTTAATATTATATTTAATTAGACTTATCGAATCATTAATTTGTAATTTATAAGCAATTAAATAAATATTACTATCCCAATCTATTATTAACTAATACATAAATATTAAATAGTCGGTATTTTTAACTTAATTTTTATAGAATCTGCATGTGGTTATAAATTGAGTTAGACTTTGCATTGTATTTTGTTTAACCTTTACTTATGTGTGGCATATTTAATTCCCTGGTGGACGCTTAAAACTTTAGGAGCAATAAACATGCCCTATTTTAAATTATTTACCATAAGATTTCGACTTTATGCATTTTGTGCTATCTAGTAGGACAAACAAATTTGTATGTAAACAAAACCGAATTCTGTCAGGCCCAGTACAGAATTTAATGGAAAATCCTCCTCGTTACATGCTATGTACAGTCTAATACCATTGTCATTATGAAACATAATTTCGACTTGGCTTCAGAGAGTATCTAAGCTCTAGCTCTCTGGGTGTGTCTATGTATTGAATAGTTGTTATGGTCAGATGCTGTGTTTGCTTCATAGCAAGTTTAAGTAAGCAGCTTACAAATGTAGAAGCCACAATGTGCTATTCCATTGCTGCCTCTTGTCCTATCAGACATACATAATTATTTATGCATTTTGCCTAGACACATGAAATCTGCATATGTGTTTCTCTGGTTCAGTTTTCCCTCTATCAATCCTCACGGTCTTCCTCCCTCACTCTCTGTCTCTCTTTCTCTGACTCTTTTATTTACGCATGCAATTTCGACTTGTCAATTTGTGTGTTATTCTACTATCTGGCATGTTGCCCATTAAATGCTCTGATTAAAGTTTCCCTCTGTGTTATATGAATTTATTAATAAACAGCAAGTTTTGTGCATTTGCATTTTGCTATTAAATTCGAAACTAAGCAAAATATCAAGCATAATATGTGATAATTATTATTGTTGCTCTTGTTGATTTTACTATAATTGCAAAATGTATTTGTTTAGGAAATATAAAGAGAAATTATGGTATATGGCTTTTTGGTAAATTCCCAAAATAAATTCTATTTAAAGCTTTAAACAGGATTAATTATCTGTACCATTTCCAATTATGTCAAATATGTGCGATTGAGTGTATTATATTTAAATTTCGTATATATTTGATTTATTTGAATTTATCTGTTGTTCTTCTTCAATGTGATATCATTTTTCTAAACACTTAATTATATTTCAAGGCTCATTAGCCTTTTTCGCAGTGTCAAACGTGACCATTGTACATAAATATATAATAATAATAATAGTATTATTACAATTCTCTTTATTTTCTAAAAACTTTTAAAAGCGAATTGATTTTTATTATAGGGTACTATGTAGGTTCCAACTAACCGCAGCTTATACTTGTTATATTTCGTGGTATTCATGTTTGGCTATTGCCAAGGTAATTTAAGTGTTTATGCCTATTTAATGACGCCACAATAGGCCCCTTTGGGAGCTGTCTGCATTGGGGTGTAGAACTAATACTGCAACAAGAGAGCCCTTGGGGGTGTACGCCATGGCCAATTAACAACTCAATAGGGTTGAAAATTTGTGTAGCTAACTTTGCCTTTTTCTATTTGCGTGGGGTTGTGTGTTTTTTTTTTTTTTGAAGGGGGGAAAAACGCATCGAACAAACAAACCCAATTGAGAGTCTATCGATTGGGCCTTGGGGCTGACCTACTACTCAAAATGGAGCAGGGATTGGGGCTCGCGATTGAATTGGGGAAAAGTTGTATAACTCACCCGTGAACCCTCTGATGTAGTTACACAGGTGCCGCCATTGTAGCAACCTAGTTTAATGCAATCTACGTCGCCGGATTTCTCCTCTACACTACCAGCACCGGCACCACCACCACCGGTGGCTACAGTGTTGGCACCCTCTGTCTCTTCGCTACTTTCAGTGACCGGTTGCTTGGTCTGCGTTGGCAACTCCGGCTGCCCTGGAGTACTGTAGACATGCACCGGCGGTGTAGGTGGTGGCAACGTCTGTGCGGACTGTGTGGATGGTGGTGTTGGTGGAACTGTAACTGCCGGCGGTACGGTAACGGGTATTGGCGGTTCTGTAGGCATCGGTGACGGTGCTAGGGTTACTATCTCTGGCCTTGGCGGCAGCGTTGTCTCTAACACTGATGGTTTCATGGTTGTGGTACGTGGTGGTGCTGCTGGCCCTATCAGATCCTCGGTTACCATCGGGTGTAGTGTTGTAATTTCCACGGGAACTGGCATAGTTATTGCCGGTGGCATAACTGTAGTAAAGGGCTCCCTCTCAAAAGGTATACCTGTGGTTAGGTGGGTTGTCTGTGGTTGGCGCTGTGTTGTCATTGGTGGTGGCACGATTGTTGTGGTTGGAGGTGTAGCGTTACCATCAAGTATTGTAACCACAATGTGCGGAGTTTGTGCCGTTGTTATCTCCACCATAGGAGGCTCATATTCAATGGGCATTGAGGTGGTAGTCTCTTGTACTGGTGGTTGGATTGTGGTAAACCTGCCGGCGCTAGTGCGATGGGTGGTAATGAGCACCTCATTTGGATGTTCTGTGAAGAATGGTGCCACTGTGGTTGGCACTTCTGTCCACATATGACGATGTGTAGTTTCCTCTGATGATGATTCCGCTACATGTAATGGTGGCAACACGCGAGTTGTGGTGGTTTCAGCTGGTGGCATTGGGAAATAGGGTGTGGGTGTCGGCACACTGTAATCAACTGAGATGTTGGTTTCTATTGTGGTCACATGGTGAACATAGATTCCGCCAGGTGTGGTTACAGGCACTGGCTGCTCCACGGATTCGGAGCTACCAGACGATCCATAATCCACAGCAATTGTTATGCTGGGTGGTGCTGGTGCTACCGTTGGGCGCGCTGTTGTTACACCCTCCTCGTTGGAACCACTGCCGCTACTGCCACTGCCGCTTACATCGAATCTTCGCACTGTGGTGTATTCCTCAGATGTAACCACCTCCGCTGAACTTTCAGCTGAGGACGACGTAACGCCCGGCGCAGCCGGCAGAGGTGGTATGGTTGTGTAGATTCCGTGGCTTTCTTCAGATGAGGCCGAAGATGAGCCAGAACCACTGCCCATGGCAGGCGGAGTGGTTGGTACTATGGCTGCTGGCTCAGTAGGCTCTGGCTGGGGTTGCATTGGTCTTACGGTGGTCACCTCCTTATCTATGCTATGACTATCGCTCTCTGGCGGCCCTATTGTTATTTTGACAACCTCAACCGATGCTTCCTCCGATGAGGAGGATGATGTTGGTATCATGACAGCTGGTGTTATTGTGACTGCGGCTGTAGGTGGCTGAGACGGTTTACTGATTGGTGGCAATGTTGTTTCTGGGGGCGTTACTGGGCGCACTGTGGGCGGTGAAGCTGTGCTGATGGGCGTGGTTACCGTAACGGGTGTTGGTGCAGCTGTTGCTGGTGGAGCTGTTGCTGGTGCCGTGTAATTACAGTCCAGTGATTCTTCGCCGACCATCAGACATTCGCACAACATGCCCGTAAGTAGTGGCGGGCAGGAGCAAGAGAAGGTATCGACACCATCAATACAAACACCACCATTCATGCAGCGCGGCCCCAGTTGACACTCATCGTACTGGAACTCGCATTTTTCGCCGTGATAGTCCGGCACACAGTAGCATGTGGGCACATTCTCCTCCATGAGACAGAGCGCGTTGTTTTGACAGGGATTGTCCGCACATATTAGTATCTCTTCTTCGCAGTTGACACCAGTGTAGCCCATGGGGCAGGCACACGCATAGGCGGCCAGTTTATCCACACAGACTCCACCGTTTTGGCAGGGTGACGACGCACACTCGTTGATCTCCTTCTGACAGATGCGTCCATGCCAACCAGCAGGGCATTCGCACGTAAACTCGAGTCCAGGTCCTTCAATGCATTCACCACCATGCTGGCAGCGTGCTCCGGTGCCTGGTTTGAAATAAAAGCATAAAAATTGAATGATTACAATGGTTGCAGCTGCAGCTTGAGTTTCATCTTACCGGTGTCACAGACGGCCACATCTAGTTCGCAGTGATCTCCCAGATAACCCGGTTGACAGGTGCAGGTATAACCATTATTACGGTCCCGGCAAAGTCCACCGTTTTGACATGGATTTGACATGCATTCGTCCACATTTTCCTCACAATTTGACCCTGCTCTCGGGCGCCATGTTTGACATTTTCACGTTGATGATGGTGACAATGGCCGAGAAAAGGATGTACCATCAAGGCGCGAAATGGAGAAAAAACAGGAGAGAGAGAGAGTGGAAAATGCCACGTTAAATGATGATGATATGGAACACATTCAGTTCAGCTTATTTCGTGCCCTGTGTTGTGTACAGTCATGTCAAGTTTTCAACTCTGTTGTTCAGTTTTAGTCAGTTTTTTCAGTACGGTTTCGCATTGCTGTCTTTTCAATTAAAAATTTATGTTTGTGGGTTAAAGTTGTCGCTTTCAGCGTAGCGTGCAAATGGCTCATAAATAAAACTTGTTGTTTTTATTGCGCTTCAGTGAAAAGCGAGTCAATATTGGTTGTTACTCATAACACATAATGGCTCAGCTGATGCTTTAGCCTTTTAGCAAATATTATTTATATCATTTTCGTTTTTTTTTTTATGTTTTAAAGTACTCTTTTTTTTTGTACTCTTTTTTATTTTTCTTTTTTTTTATTCGTTTTTGCGTTTTTAATGAATTTTTCATACAGTGATGCGCACATTCATTGCATTTCGAGTGTCCTTTAACTGCAGCTGAGCTCTGACATTAAGGTTAATACTCTCTGCCCATGCCCACACCACAGCTGCTGTTTGTTATGTGTTCTATTCAAAAGCAAACATCTTTAATTGCTATGAAAACAAGCTAACTGTAAGCTTGTTTTGAACTCTTCTTTTATTTTTTAATTTGTTCATCAATATATCCTCGATTTCATAGTGTAACTGTGTTTTCGTAACCTTTCTGACCAGCTTTCCTTTCGCTTTTTCCATCCTATCCTTCACTTAACTGTGTTACGAACAAGTGTACACAATCGAAGTGCTATTCAATGACTTTTCATTATAGTAAGCATTTCGACAAAGCTCTGAATTCTGTGTTTCTCCTCTTTCTTCACACTCACTCTTTCACTCTTTCTTCTCCTTCTCTATCTGTATCCCTGGATTCGATAGACGCATTGGTAAAGTGCAAAGCGAACAACTTTTTCGATACAAGCGCATCAATGGCAATCAAAACAAACCTTCGAGTGCTGATTTCGGTGCATGCAATATAAACAATTCAGAAGTGTGTTTGGTACACACATGTACTCACATACATAGACTTAAACCCACTGTAAGCACCTTAGTCGAAACCAGAATACTCTTAAGAATTTTATTTTATAAGCTAAGGGCTCTTTGATTGAACTTTTTAAAATATATATGATATTAATACAAAATGTCTTTGGTTATCCTATTCAAGTTGCACTCGAAACAATCAAAGTGTCGAACCTTTTTCAAAAATTGAATTGAATTGAATATGATATAAAATTGAATATGATATGAAATTGAATAGTCTAGCCAAAAATAAATGTGTCTAGACACAAGTGTCTAAATTGATTAGAGTTTTCGTGTGTTTAGATCTAATATTTATAATCGATATATGTATGTACTTGACACTACGGTTCAATAGTGCTGAATGACACACTTGTTATACTCTTCACGTTGCAAAGGGCAACAACAAAAGTGAGTGCCTTACACAATATTTGAAAATACTTTTCAATTTGATGCTCAACAACTACACTACGACGAAGGAGAAGAAGAAGTCTTAGTCAGTGGTTGCTAGCGGCAGCAACTGACGGGTAAACAAACAGACGAACTGGTAGATAAACAGGCAACGGGACACACAGACAGATAGACAGACAGGCAGACAGATAGACAGACATACAGAGAAAGCGACTGTCAGACAAGCAGACAGCAGGAAGGAAGGCATTCAGAGCTGGCTTTACAGTTATTGTTGAACTCAAGGAGCGCCCCATTGTGCTAGCTATAGTTTTTCTTATGTTGTTTGTGGCACTGGCAACAGTGCGTATGAGTGATTTTTTCGCTGCTTCTCTCTCTGTGTGTGTGCGTGTTTGTTTGCGCTATAAATTTATTGCCAGCGAAATGTTTGGTCTGAACTTTTTTTGGAGAATTTATTTGCCTGCCTGCCATGTTTCCAGGCTGCCATGCTTGCTTTGCTGCCTTGCCTGGATACACGCGTTTTAGTTATAGTTTTGGCAACAAGTTGGCCAAGAAAAAAAACGAAACACAAAGAAAATATATTTGAAAGTTTTTCTTTTTGCTGTGCCAAAAGTTTTGCAAACTGCTGTCTCTCTCTCTTGTATCTTTCTCTCTCTTGAATCTTTCTCTCTCTCTCAAGTGTGTCTGTCTTTCTGCCCGTCTTCCTGTCTGTCTATCTGGCACGTTGAAAAAGGCACACAAAACAAGCAAGAAGGAAACTTTCGCAACAGCCGGATAAGTCTACAGGCACTTCAAAGTGTCGAAAGAAAAGTGTCAAAAAGCCTGCCTGTGTGCACCGTGTGCAGCCAACAAATTCTTTTTGCACTTTCTCCAAGAATTAATGCGCTAAACTTTTTAATTTAATGCACAAAAATTGCACTTAACAATGGCTACACAATTGAAACATGTCTCTAAAAAAAAAATAGAGTCAACTCAGGTGTTACTTGCTGGGTCGTCTAACGCCCAGTGTAATTTATTACTCTTGCTCATAAATAACACAAAACATACACCACACTGTGATGGACATAAAAATATATAACTATTCTAATATACACTCCCACACAGACACACACATATACACTCATAAATGTCTCCCAGCTTTAAGATAAATGTCTGACTGTCAGGCTCCTCCTCCTCTTCCTCTTCCTCTCAGGTTTGTTTCTGTTTCTGTTTCTCTCTCTCGCTCTCTTTTATATTTCGTTCTCTGTTTTGCTGTACTTTGCTTATAATGCAAGTGTAATGTAAGTCTATGCAAAACGGGTAGTAGGTCGCCCCACACAGGCGAACGTATATTAAATTTGCATAAACACTAAATCAACACAATGAACACAGCCCTAAGCAAGCAGCCAGCATCGGCAGAAGCTAACAAAAAAAAAAAAAAAAATAACGAGTGAAATATTTGAGCTTATAGACTACTCAATGCTCTTATTTTATAGGGACTTTTTGCTATATATTTAATAGAAAAATTGTAGCCTTTAGCTTTTTTTTATAAATAGAGATGGCAAAATTAATCTAATGATGCACAATAATCGATTATTTTCCTAAAAATTTCGACTTAATCGAATGGAAAAAGTGTAATGTAATAATGAATGTAAGTAATCGAAACGTTAAAATTAATCATATGATTAAATATTCGATTAATAGGTTTTTCTTGCCATCTCTACTTACAAATATATTTTAATTAAATGAAGTTAATCTATTTATATTTGGACTTAAATTATTTTAAGGTTAAGTCGTTCTTCATTTAATTAAATTATGCCAGCGCATAATTAATTTTAAAGACTTTATTTAAATGTTAACTTAAGCTGTGGCAGTACATTTGCATTTTCTTCTCTTTCTTTTATTATCTTGCTACATTTATTACATCTTGTCTACAGGTTGTAAAGCCATTCAACATTATGTGCATCTGTATTAACCGAACCACTTAGCTCATGGGTACTGTCATTTGCTTGCCCCATAAAGTGGCACATATACCTATGTATTATGTACGTATGTACGTATGTATATATGAATGTATTTATGTATGTATTTAGCACATGCTTTTGACCACAGACATTAAAAGCGGCGCTGCTTTTACAATGTTTGATCAGGCCACAAAGAGTGGAGAAAAGGGAAGGCAATGCGTGCCTAAGATGCGTGTTAAATTCTCTGTTGCATACCATGAATGATTCCAAATGTTTTCCTTTCTTTGTACAAAGATTTATATGCGTTTTTTCCCCTCTTTTTGAAGGAATTCACATGAAACAGCTGGTTCATTTATTAATGTTTTAATCGAGTTGAGCGAGAGATTTTCAATCAGTTGCCCTCAAATGCATGCAACATATGAGTTGTTGAATTAAGACGGTTCCAATTTATATAACACAAAAGATACAGAGATACACATACGAATGTACGAATACGAATACGAATACGTTTGTATATATATATAAATAAGTATGTGTACAATCGAAATTGTACTCTTATTTATCAGGTCTGAGTAATGAATATTTTCCATGAAGAGTCTCGTATTTCATTGACCCAACAGAAGCAGCCTCTATTGAAACGGATTGAGGCTTTATCTTTCGGACTGCGTCTCTGGGTCTGTATCTGTATCTGTATCTGTATCTGTATCTGTATCTGTATCTGTGTCTCATCCATTAAGTCAGCCGGCGCTTGGCAGTGCAATTCAATTTGTTTATGGTGGTCGGTTGGTTGGTCGGACGGCTGTTGGTTTATGATTTGATGGAGCAATACTTGAAATGCCTCGAAATACTCGTGTTTCAATTTTATTTACTGTCGTTGTTAAATTTAACAGTTTTCGAAGTGCTGCACTTTATAGATGCATAAACATACAAATAGCTATACTGTTTGTCGGCTGTGAAATTGCATGGAATGGATGGAGGCAGATAGACAGAAAGATATATACATAGATTAAGTGTTTTTTTAGCACTCCAGCGAATTTGTTAAGTTGAATGAACTTTTTAGATCGGTATCTTTACTTTAAAGTTTGAATTATGTATTTTATTATGTGTGTGCTAGACTAATTTCCCCTTTTTGTGCTTTTAACAAACAAAAATTTAGCTACAAAATTATAGAAGTATGATTTACATTCACCCCTTCACTCTCTATGCTTAAGTTTTGCACTTTGAGCTGGCAGCTTCAATTGAAAGGCAACCGCTCAGAAAATAATTCACTTTGTATTAAGCATGCAACACGCTGCACAAAGTGGGGCACTGTTTGTAGTGCCACAAGCAGACCAAATACTAGCAAAAGCTCAGGCAAAAGACGCAGGGCAACATGAACGTGTTCCTTTGTTGCCAAAGGCAGAACATGAAATGTCACATTACGCTCCAATTCAGGCACAAATGCAGGAGGAAGTGTGGTCAAGCTGCCAAAAAGCCCTTCATTCATTTTTCTCTTGTCTATCTTTGCTGTCGTTCACTCACTCGCCCTTTCTCATTCAATACTCTCAATACTCTCTGTTGTCGCCCCAGTTTCTGGCGACGCACCATGTGGCTTTAGTGTAGAAAAGTATGGGAGTAAAGGGACTAACTGCAGCAGTGCTGGACCTTCGATTTCCTCATGCCTGAGGTAGCCATTGACTTGTCGAATAGTCACCTTTCTCTCGATGCATAGTCGCTTTCAACATTCTTCTAATTTTTTTTCTTCTATACTCTATGGTTTTGCCCTTTTTTGTGTCGATTCTTTAAGCTTCGTTTCGTTTGTGGTTTTAGCGACTGGTACGAGGCCTTTTCAACTTTCTTTGCACCCTATATTTTTTTTTTTTATATATTTGTTATGTGTGAAGTCGTTAAAGTGAAAATCGATTTTCATTTTATTGCTGCATGTGCGTGAGGCAGTAGCTAGCATTTGGGGTTGCCTTTGGGCTTGTCGTGGGAGTTAGCATAACGGTTAGGGGGCGAATGGTCAGTTTGAATGGTTGGCCAGGGTTGGAGAACGGTTGGGGTCTAGGAGCGAAGGAAAAAATTCACTCTCAGCACTCTCGCTGCGCCACAATCTACGGCATGTTTTATGAATGAATTTTTCGAATTGGACGCACATTTTTTTCGGTGGTTAATGGACGTCACTGGTTCTCGTTCCATTCGTCTGACCACTAAATCCATTCCACTGTTCCATTCCTCAATTGTTCTGGATTTTATTTTTATTATTTTGTTTCTTTTTTTTTAGTCCCACGTTTCGTTACAAATGTGGATTTACAACACCATTCTCGTTCCGTTTTTGCTTTTTAGCATTTGTTGTCCATTTTTTTCTTCTACCCCATTTCCATTTTCATTTTTTGTTGCTTTTTTTTTTGTATTCGCTTGCCTGGGTGTGTCTAAATATTTGAAAATGCAACATTAATCAAAATTTTATGCGGAAAAAAGAGAGCTGAGAGATGGCAAAGAGCACTTGAATTCATTGAATAAGAGGTATGAGAGTACATGTTTCAGACATGCGAAAATATTGATAAATGTTTTTTTGGATTTGTAAAGTGACAAGTCTAACAACAATTGAAGCAAATAGAATCTGAAAATTCTACATCGTTGATAAAATAGACGATAAATTTCAACAGAATTGTGTGCTTATTGTTAAAAAGTGTCTGTATTTCTTTAAAAAGTTTGCTATATGTGCAATGCAGTTTTATGAAATTTTAAAAATATAATTCTGTATAATTTATATTATTAGAGTTCTGAACCTTTCTCGTACAATATTTCATCTAATTTAAATGTAACGTATACGCTTAGTTTACCCTAAAACTTTTTGCTGTCATTTTGTACATCCGGTACAATAGTTTTTGCCATGAGTATTCCTTCATTGAGCAGCTGGTGCTCTCTATGCGCGCTGCACATGTTATTCTTTCTTATAGCTGGCAGCGAACTGTAAACATTGGTGCAACAAGGTAGGAACATTTGTTTTGCCATCGAATCACAATAAGCATAAACTTTCCAAAAACCCTGCATATCCCTATTCTGTCTCGCTTCATCTCTACCTCTCTCTATCCCTATCATTCACTTTTTGTCTGGTTATAGTGCTTGACTCCCTAGGTAACTGCACTTGTTTGTATTCTCGATGCACAAATTGAAATTTGAATTTTATCTGCACACATTTGGTGCTTGTATTTAAAAAAAGACACACGGGTTTATTTATTTTGTGCAAAGCTGGTTTGGGTGTATCAGCTAGAAGAAGGTTTGATCCCATACAGACCTTATACAGTGTCTATTTTTGATCAGGAGGCGAATTCGAGTCGATTAAATCATGTTCATCTGTAACATTATTCATATTTGACTCGAACACTGCTTCTGTTTGCAGGGCACCGTCCATACTGTTAAGTTTAGTTCTATTTTAAAGCTACAACTTTATCTTAAATATATTTTGAAATTTATTGTAGGTATTGGTGTGTTGATGGTTATAATACTCAACTACAAACCAATAGTAAAGCAATAGCAAAAAACTATATTTTTCGGAAAATACTGAAATTATGGTCTTTACTATAGGGCTCCGTCCCTACTATTGGATGTTTGTTTGTTAGTTTTTTGCGAGTATGAGAAAGAGCGACTATTGGCGCAAGGGTGCTTTAGTTATATATTCAGAATCTCGCATCGTTTATAATAAAAGCAAAAGAATTTCATGAAAGCTCATCATATATGTATGAATGTATGTACATATGTATGTGTGGATGTATGCAATGTATGTATGTCATACATTCGTTTGCATTTCAAGTTTTTGCATAGTGCATGGTGCATGACCTGTATTGAAAGGCAAACGAATAAAATGCTCATAATACGAACATAAATAAATGAATGAGTGTGCGAAAGTTCCATAAATGTATGTTAAGCTATAGCAAAGTTGGAATTCACTTATGACTATAATTAAGAAATTCCATTTTTCACGTTTAAGCAGCAATTTATAAAGTAAAACATTAAACTTTGCTAGTGATTAATTAAAATATATAGTTGAACGGCGAATAATACTTTCGAGTTAATTCGCTTTTAATTTAAATGTACTTTTTCGTTTAGTTCCTTTAATAGCTGACTTTCTGTAAGATTTTTATGTAAATTTTTAGAATATAAAGCTTAAATTAAAGCTATGTTGGCATCCGGCCTAATTTTTTTTAGATATAGGAGCGGGTGAGCGATCGGAAATGAGAAATACTTTATCATCTTTAAGGCAGGAAGACCCTTGAAACCCTTAAAGCCTTGGATTAAGCGCTGACTCTGTAGTAAAAATATCGAACATCATTTCTATTATATCGATGATTATTTGATTTGGGGTTTCTCGATTAGGGGATAATCAGATAGACAGATTGTTTCATCAATATCAAGATCATAGAATGAATATTACTTTAATGTAATTATTTCAATTCCGAATTCTTCTTCGCTCGTATGATTCTTTTGAGTGAAAATAAAATCAAAATAATGTGGGACAGAATATTCATACTGTTAAATATTTGTTTATTCATTTACACAGTTTACATGGTAAATCCCTAGTTACTAATTAAATTTCGTATATATTTATTAGATAACCATATATTTAATTTTATACTATCACAGAAAATTCCATGCACATTTAAGCAGCGTAATAGCAATCTGTTTTCAGATAGTTTGAATGTAAATCAAGTTGGAATCCATCGCAAATTCACTGCGACAGTCGGCAATGAAATGCACTTTAGCTCATCTGTGAATGTGAATGTGAATGTGGATGTGGATGTGAATGTGAATGTGCTGTGTGGAAACTAATCATAGAATCCTAAACCCATACCCATGGCCATTACACTTAGCCTTACCCTTACCCTTTCCCTTACCACAGCTGTTGTCCAATCCACCAACCCGTTGCTAAACCAATTCAAGTATGTCACTCAGTCAGCAGTGAGCTAGCAATTGCAATTCGCATATCCTTCGTTCGTGGGTAGGTGGATCGTTCTGCTGTAGGTACTCCACTTGAATGTCTTATGGTGCGCATTGTTGCGCTTTCAATTGCACTTTTTTTTTCTCTCTCTCTCGTAGAGCCGACGACAAAAGGCAACAGCAGGAAGTCGCCAAGTGCAGCGAGGAAAATGCCACCCAAACTCGGAGCGAAGAATTGTGCCAAGCTCATTTTCACGGCAATTGCTGCAGCCGTGCAGCATGTGGCTGCCACATGCCCACACATTTCGTAACCTACATCTACGGCAGTGGGTGTATGGTTGTGTGTGTGTGTGTGTGTGTTTTACAGCTTTTAATTAATTGAATTTTGTACTATATTTTCTAACTCGGATTTTCGTTTCATTTTCTTTTTTCACTATTTTTTCACACCGCTGCTGCCACAGCCTCCTGCCAATTTCTATTGAATTTGCACTCCTACATAAAAAAAGGGCAAGAGGAGAAAGCGATCCGAAGGTTTTCCATTGAAAAAATGCATGTGGAAAATTCAACTATCGCTCGCCCGCCTTGCTTCTGCCATCCTGCAACGTTGCGTAAAATTAGAAAGTATTGTGTGGGAATTCAATGGGTAAATTTATGAGTGAGAAAATCGCATTTCACTTGCCACCAACTCTGCTCCAAAACCTTGCATTGGGTTAGTTTCCTTCCTATTCTCACGGAGAGAGCAGCTTAATGTAGCCTAGCGAAGTATATAATTAATGTATTACCGTTGAGTATCTATTGATAAGTACTCGGGATTAAGCTTTGGAATCGGATTGTATAAAACTGTTTCAAATAGAATTCAAGATTTGTTTTGAATATATTCAACATTTTAAATTAGTACTTACTATTTTAAACATATGCTTGCCTTTGATGTCTTTTTGTTTAATGTTTTATAATAATCAATTACATAAATTAAAGCATTGTGTAGTGTTTTCTTTTTTTTAATCGAAACAAATGTCAATAGCAATTAGCACACTTTCATATCGTGTCGTACAAAAAGTTTATAAAATCATGCATTTATTTATAATGTCATTGTACATAACAATAACGTCAGATTTCATTCATTATAGTGCTAATCCCACAACCAGTAATGGCCTATATACAGATAGTATATCTATATATATGTATATGTTTGTATATAGGGGAAAATATCTAGTATGAAGAGTGTCAAAAGCTGCCGCATAAAAGTTCAATAAACTCAAAAAAAAGTTTTTCATTATAAAATCAATATGCAATTCTATGAATATTTTATTGCATATGCCACAGTCACTCACATGTGTGAGTGTGTGTGTGAGTGCAACAATGTATAAACTAAATCTAAATCCCCAAAAGGCAATTGATTAGCTTCAGAAAATGGGGACAATTGGATAGCCGCATTTTAATATTGGTTACCATATTATGGATAAACTTTTTCCCACTCGCTCACTCTCACACACTATAATGCTCTCTCAATGTCCCTTTCACGCTCATCGAATTGACAATGCAATTGAGTAAATGAAATTAAATATTTGTGCAAATCGCTGAGCTACGTGAAATTCAATGAGTTTCGATTTGTTTTTGTTGCTGGATTCCCTCGATGAATCACCATTTCGGTAAATTTTAAAATATACATAACATCGATGGTAATTCAAGTATCTTCAAAATATATATGTACCATATGTAACCCCCGTCTAAGTTATGATTAAAGAAGAAATTCGCTGAATATTCAGGCAAGTGTAAAGAAGCAACATTCGCTTGAAGTTTGCCATCGGCTCTGAGCCAAAAATTGCACAAAGGAAGCGCAACGATTGGTAGAAAAAAAAAAAAAAAAAAAAAAAAACACAATATGAGGATGTGAAACCTGTGTGATAAAGACAAAAATCTGTCGATGGTACGCAAATGAAGGCATGAATGAGCAGTCGAATCAGAATCAGTGGCAGAAACAAAGGCAAATGCATGTTTGATGATATGAATGTGCCATTGAATACGTGCAAATGCACAAGTGAATCAATTGCTGTGGATAGAGAGAATATGTAGGTATTCACAATCCATATTCGTTATACCAGCAATGATCTATTTACATATTCATCATATTCACCTGTAAACTTCCAAATAAAAAAAACGATGGTAAGAAAATTGCATTAAAAACGAACGAAATGGAAAAAAAAGTCTGTGTAAAAGTTAAAGCAGATAAAAATTAAAAATGAAAGAAAATATTCTGAAAACTGCAGTGCTGCATTATGAATGCATTTTTATTTTAATATCCTGTAGAATGAATCATACAAAGGGTATGTCGATGAATGAAAGTTAAAGGTTTTCATGACTTATATATTTTTTTTATTATGTTTTTTAAAATTCACAAATAATTACGTATTATTTTAATTGTTTTAAAAATGTTATGTTATTGAAGAGAATCTTTTAGTCCATCAGTATTTGTTTTTGTTGATTTGCAGCAGTTTTTGCATGAATATGAAATGTGAATTTCAATGTGAATAGACCCGGCAATGGCTCCCAACTGCAATTTGCATTGTTTTCGCGCTTTTATACTGAATGTGGCCCTTAGTTCGTCCTCTCCCTCTCTCTTTCCCTTTCTCTTTCTCTGTGGCCTGTTACAGTGCCTACAAAATGGGGTTCGCCTAACTGCAATGATTGTATAAAGGCAACCAAGAAGAGAGATGCCACTGCTCAGGATAAAAGGCATTGTTGTTGTTTTCAATGTGTATGTGTGTATGTGTATGTGTTTATGCCAAGCAGAGCAAGGTTATCCCGTTGAGAATTGCAGCATTTCTAGATTGCATGATAAAAATGTTTGCCATTAGAGCTGAAGATTTAAGATTGCATTGTTGTTTTGGCCAAATTTGACTAACAACAGATAAGAGTTGAGGCTTTCAGATTTGAATACTTTAAAGACGTGAATAATTTCAAATCTTTTGCTTTCCAACGTATTATTTCTTTGAACTGAAAGCCTTCAGAAATATGGTTTTAACTTTATATAAGTAAACAATCAGTGATATAAGCTTTTGTTTTTTATAAAGCGATCCTGAGTTTGAAACACACAAAGAAGGGTTAATAGATCGCTTATTATTATTATTTCCTTAAGCCAAAGCAAACATACATAAATGTTAGGAAATATTATATTAATTTTATACTTAAATAAATATTATATTTCATATATTTTCGACTAATACACGTAGTTGTATTTAGTGTACTTATTTCCAATGATAATGATCTTGTTTTTTTTACTCAACCTCTTTTCTATCTATTAAAATGCTCTAAATTGATTCCATTTCAGAAATGCAAGCATCAAAATAACAAATTAACCTAAATATCTGGTAACTAAATTTACCATTAAAGAAGCCTAATCAACTAAAAGAAAGTAAACGAAAGTAAACCACACCAAACCAAGCCAAACCAATCCAATCCGAATAAAAGGCAAGCAAAAACAAAAGGGCTAACAATGCATTAATGTGGTTTAACTAGATATCAGCATTTTTTGTTAGTTGTGATAGAAACTGGGCAACTCGGTAAGTAGAACACAAAAGAAAAACCTCAATAGACTTGCATAGTCTACTTTTTGGGGCTTTTTTTTATCTTTTGAGTGTACGGCAGATAGCGGCGTTGACCACCTCAAAGAGCACAAACGACAAACCTGAAAAGGTGAAAAGTGCAGCTGAAAAGTGACTGCATATAAAAGGGTCAAAATGAAAAAAAAAAAAAAAAAATAAAAAAAAAAAAAACGAATGCGAAGAAGCACAGAAAATATTAATTAGACCGTTACCATTCTGTTTTACATGGGAGCGCTTGGGTTTTCCAACTAGCTTTATTTTTATTTTTATTTTTTGTATATTTTTTATTCATTTTCAGGAACATAACGAGTAATACTCTTTAACTTTACTCTGTATTTTAATACAAAATTTAATAGCATAAAATATAAGATATTAATTCAATAATTCCATTAATTGTTTATTTATTGCATTAATATTATTTTTGTTACAGAACATCGATTAGAAAAATAGAATATCGTTAAGAAAAGTCCCCTAAAATATATCTACGAAATACGATATACAGGCTCTCACATACACTCCACTTAAAAATAACATATAGATTACTAACTTTTAATGCAAAGAAACATATTCAAACCTTAACCCAGGGTGTTGAATAATTAATAATAATTATTTATACTGTTCCTAATAGTGTACAAAGAAGTTTACAAAAGATAAGTCATCTAAAGGAACCAGAATCCAACAAATTCACGCACAATAGTTAGTTACAAAACACATTTGAATAAACTCTTTGTTTTTAATAGAACTGAGTAGTCTATAACCATTGGACCCATTACATTTTTTCCTAATAGGATTTCTTTAGAAACTCCCAAGATAAAGTGATATAGGAAACAGTTCTCTAACTATTTTAATATCCTGATCACTGTAAAACCAGATCCAGTATACTTGTATCTCTGACTTATCAAAAGTTACCAAAAGTCAACATGCTCGATTCGATGATTTTAGGGTTTCATATAATGACTTCTCATATACAGTCGAACATTTTTAATTGTATAGTGCACTCAGGTGTATCTATATTTTGCTGTGATATATATTTTGTATTTTTTCGCTAATTTTCTTTATTTTTCGGTAGCCCATTTTGAATTTTATTTATCCAGTGACTTTTATTTAAAAAATTATATTCATCATATATCAGCATAGTTTATAGCTTCATTTCCGTCGTTTCGCACTTCAGTAAAAAATATATATTTATTATATGTGTAGATGCGTCTATTTCTTTATTATTATTTGTGCGACTTTTATGGATGAAAAGCATATTTTTCATGAAAGCTTTTTTATTCTTTTGTCTGCATTTATTTGGCATTTTTTACTTTATTTACATTTACATTTTTTTCCTATTTTTTTATTTTTTTATTTTGTTCTATGTGCCGGAGTTTTTTCAAAGCTATGCCGCTTAGTTTCTGGTTTTGGCGCTTGATCCATTTAAAATCAGTGGCAAAAGCAAAGCTCTGCATAATTTTATTTGTTTGTATACCCTAACTAAAATGAATATTATCCGAGATATGGCATGTCTAAGTTACATCCGATACAATTTTTTCCATGGAAAATATTCATATTAAAATATTTAATACTGTCGTGCGAATTGTTTAAATTATTAATTTCCTTTTATACATTTTTTTTAAGGAAATAGGATTCGTAGAATCTGTAAATTTTTTTTGTTTATACAAAACTTTAACTAGGGTAGTTAGAATGCGACACTCTGATATTTTTTGTTTTCTTTTTGCATGTTTTGTGTTGATTTCATTTTGCAGTGCTTAATGCTTTGTGTTTTCGCCACACTTTTTTCGCATTATGTTTTATTTATGGTAATTTAATGCAATTGTTGTGTTGTTGGCCAAAATGCGAGCAAAAAGAGAATGCGTCGTATGAGCAATGCCAAAAGCTTAATAGTTGGAATGGAGCAGTAGTAAACAGTATTAAGCATAATTAGTATGTAATTATAAAGTGCGTCTTTTTTTCCACTTGAAATTGTTGTAAAATTAATTACAAACAGTTAAAGGAACGCAATTAGGTTAATATTGTTAGGGAATGCTAGGGGAAGGTATACATTTCACTTAAATTCTCGACTTTTACTAACCATAAATTTTGTATTTTGCTAGCTTAAACGACACGTGTTAAATTAAATTTGTCAACTATTTAGAAATTTGTTAAGCTCCAATCTATGTTCATGGTATAACTAATCCAAACTATGTGTCAATTACATAATCGTCCCAATTTCTCCATTCGCCAGAGCTAACAATCCTAACTCTCGGCAAACTACAAAATTTGTTGCAATTTGTATTTGGTATTAGTTCGTGTTGATGGCTAATGCATATAACACCTACACGATGGCTATAAATTGTACTAAATTTTATAAAGTCAACTCTCAGATACTCCCTAAAATATATACAGACATGTTCACATACACATACACATACAAACACACATACACGTAGACCCTGCTAAGTGCTTCTCACACGTAGGAAACGTAAATGTGTTTATATGTAACGGACGGAAAGTACACGAAGCCAAAAGGATGAACATTAGATACATTCATGCTGAGACTTCCGCACAGAGCTAACACACATCCACACACTCACACACACACACGTTCTCATGGGAGCTCACACACACATCCATTTACACGTAGCAAGTTAAGCACCCAACATTGACTACCCACAATAGACAACATTAAAGTTACTTTTGCCCGGTTTCCTAGCACTCAAATTCGACCTTCCCACTCTCTTACCCTTTGGCTGGTATTGTTAAATTTTATACTCAACATTTGCATGCTGCCATTTTTCAATTGTCTTTTTTATAGAGCGTAATAATTTTATAATATTGTTTGGCAGGCATTAAGTGATTGCTTGAAGCATTAAAATTTTAAAAGGATAGGAACTTTATTTTCCTTTAAATTTCGATTTTATCGAATCAAAAAAAGTGTAATGTAATGTGTAATATAAGTAATCGCAAAGTTAAAATTGATCATATGATTAAATAATCGATTAATAGATTTTTTTTAGCCATCCCTAACTGTGCATAGTCTCTTTTATTTAGAAACTGTGGCATCTTTTCTTTTTCTGCACTATTTTTCATAAATTTGTCTTATTCCGTACTCACCGGGCAGAAGAGGAATAGACACATATGAACGTATGTAACCAGGCTAAAATGTGCCATGAAACAGTGTATATTATAGTTGTTTTTTCTTCAGAGTCAGAGACTTGCCACAAAATTTTACAAATATGTTTGACGGGCGTTGCTACTTGGGTTGTCCTAGAGCCGATCCAGTAGGAGCACAGGATTGCCTGGCGAATGCTCTTCTACTTCGTGCTGAAGTGGCTTTTGTGGGCGTTCGAAACTCGTAGTCGTAGATATATATAGATATATGTATATATATGTGTATTTTTTTTATTCTACGCTCTGTTTTTTGTGTTTGCTTAATAAAAATACATTTTGCACGTGGTGGGAGTGCGTCCCACATCGACAGACTAGAAGCTGTGCAACTTTTACTGTGCTTACTCTACGTATTTGTTGTACTATCTCAGTCCGTCTCTCTGCGTGTGTGTGTGTGTGTTGACGTAGCGTAAAAATAAAACCGCACACACTTACCAGAAAATCCTTCCGGACACGTGCAATTGTAGTAGGCAACACCATCCACACATGTACCACCATTTTGACAGGGTCCCGACCAGCATTCGTCCCAATTCGTTTGGCACTGAATCCCTGTGTAGCCGTCAATGCAGTAACACGAGTATGAGCTGTGTTCATTGCCATTGTATTTGAAGTAGTAGTAGTAGAAGTTTATGTTATAGTTGTTGTAGTAGTTGTTATCACGACACATGCCAAGGCGGGGGAGACGAGTGCATCCAGGTGATACGGGCATGGGCGCAACGATGTGTCAATGATGCATCAAACGTTCAGCAGCAAGAAAAAGAGAAAATTGCAGGCAAACACATACAAAAAAAGAGAAGTAAGTGCAAAGAAGAAAGACAACATACATTTTAGATAAAAATAGTTTTACAAATAGCACAATGTGGTGTAAGAGGCTGAGTATAATGTATACACTGAGCAAAAAGAAAAGGTATATCTCATTTTCTTCTATTCTATTTTATTGGTTATTTCTTTTGTATTTAAAAGTTAGAATATAACGATTATGCCGACGAATAGCTTGAATATTCGAAGCCTAGAACCTAATCTATTTAAAGTTTCAACTCAATATAATTCCTAGTAACTAGGGCTCGTTATATTATATGTTAAAATATAATATAATATAATAATAATTGTGTATCATATGATTAATCGTGCCATCCCTATATATTATAATACTTAAGGCTGAATTAATTAAATTCAATTGATCGGAATTCTAACAATTCTAAAAAGTTTCTCACTTTATAAATTTTGTAGTTGATTATATCATCGATGTTGATTTTTTATGTATATTCATTTTGATTTTTGCACTGCGACACTTGGTTGGAACATCAGTTGTCGGTAATTGAAGTGGGTCACACATAGAATGCCATTGCATATCGTACCAATAGACACATATACATATATATTTATCTAGTAGAAGAATGTGCATGTGGACTTAGCTCAGTGGCTCCTGGGCGAGTGCTATAAACTTGGCCAAAACGTACTCAAAACATTACGCTTGAGTAGTGGAAATAAATATTTGGTAGCCATTTGGGATTGGTTTTTCGTACAGCTAAGAGTGAATTGAAATTGAAACGAAAACACAGTAGAGCGCATACAGTTACAGTTACTGTAAATGGTAACAACAGTAACAACAACAAGGAATGGTAATAGTAACAGTAACAGCAAACAGTAACACTAACAGTAACAGTAACAGTAACGGAACTGGGAAAGTGTCAGGGGATTGTCACCGACATTGCTCAACATGGCATGGATGTTTACTCTGCCCCTTGTCCTTGTCTCAGTCTCTGCCTCTCTGTGTCTCACCTTGAAGAAGTTTTTCCAGGTACACAGCTTAATTAAAGAACTTTTGAAGTATGGTACGGGGGGCTAGGACCTGGATAACTAGAATACTAAATGGGTCGGGTGCCAGCAAGGCGAGCAGATTGGCAGCTATATAGCCTGTGCAGCTCTTTTATAATGGATTACATTAGGATGCATTTGAACAGGTCTGCAGTTGTCTATTCTTTTTTTTTTTTTTTGTGTGTGTGTATATGGTCTATCCACAGTTAAGCAATGAGCATGCCAGACATGCTCAAAAGCTCACAAGAGATATATAGAGACCCAGTCGGAGAAGTAGTAAAGAACAAAAAACCGAAGAGTTCTCTTTTTGTTGCTGCCTTTTGAAATGACTTCTACACCCCGGAGGCCTGTTGATTTGTTAGCATGCCAAAAACAATTGCAGCTGAGTGGATAAATGGCCTGGGGCCTCACATTAGCTGCAACAACCCATGTCCAACTGATGGCTTAGCGATAGTAAACGAATGCACATGGAACCAGCAAAATAATGCATGACCTTGCCAACATACCATGTTTGCTAACTAGTATACTATATATATGTAGTGAAATTTATCTCTCCTTAATTAAATAAATTAAAAT
This sequence comes from Sphaerogastrella javana, assembly GCA_037040025.1. NCBI lineage: Eukaryota > Metazoa > Arthropoda > Insecta > Diptera > Drosophilidae > Sphaerogastrella > Sphaerogastrella javana. Next base: position 65,547 of record JBANCZ010000025.1, on the reverse strand, counting down.
AGTATCTGTTTTAGTGCATATTCCCTGCTGAATAGCTCAAAGCCTTCTTGTAAAGCAATTTTGAGTTTCATTTGAATAAATCAGTTCTTTTAGATAAGAAACTGCAATGTAATCCTTTTTACTTTGAAACTTTTCCATGTGTTATCTTAATGCTCCATTAAAACCATCTTATACTCATTTGTCTTAAAGTTTGAAGATCAAACAAATTAAATTTAATGCATATTGAAATATACTCTCTATATATGGTAGTGTATAGTTTTAGTGTTAACTCTATTGTTATGCTTCCTACGCCAACAATTTGCTAAACATTTCATTTTGTGCACATTTTGTGTGAAATTTACGATCGTCATTAAACTAGCTCATCTCTCTGATATGACTCATAAATGGGGTTGTTTTGTGGCTAAAACTATATGCAACCATAAACCACGATAAGCCAATAAAATATCAATGTATTCGCATAAGTTTGTGGCTTTGTTTGTTATTCTTTTTTTCTTCCTTTTTTGAATTTGTAGCCATAATCGAATTTGGGGGTTTTTCCTTAAAGATGAGGAAAAACTATTCATTTAATCCATTTAAATCTCATGGAATCGTGTTAAATTTAATTGCAGCTATAAATTTTGCCTGCCAAACGCATAAACTTCTATCCGGCCAACAGTTGTGTTACCACTTTCCGCTTTTTTTTTTCGGAAGAGCTCAGAGTTCTCCTCACTACCATTTCACATCCTGGCATGTCTCCTACTGCTGCTTAGTTTTGCGCCTTACTCCTTACTCCTTGCGCTTTGCCTAACTCGTGGTTATGTCAAGAAATTCGCGCTAGAAAACATTTCAAGCTTCTGCTTGACTCAGACGCTTTCGCGTTTGACTTGCAGCTTTAGCGCCAAGTTATCGTAAAAAATATCGTAAATGCTTTTTATAGAGCAAATTCACGGGCTGTGCGATGAGAATGCGAATGGGAATGGGAATGGGAATGCGAATGCGGATGAGATTGAGGTTGAGAATAGGGATAAGAATGATAGGATGATAGGCCACCCTATCGTACTCGTTCTCGTTGCTTGGAAACTCTGTCAAAGTGGTTAAGAGTTGTGTCTTAGGGTAGGTTATGCTTCGTCTGGCCACATTCTGTGGTCGCATACATTGCGAGACGGGGAAAATAAAATGCCAGTTACTTAGTTGTATAAATGTTGGTCAGGACTTGCTCCTGAGGTTCAGGAAAATCCTGCGGTGGGAGGCGAGAAAGTGTTCTATTTGGCTTGTTTGTGCAATTGGTGTCGAGCAATACATGGGTATATATATATATATGTATATATATATATATATATGGATACAGTGAAATAGTATATCCTTGTAACTGATGGGCAGATTTACAGGGTGCTGAACTGATATACTGTTTAAGCTACAGCTGAGTATAATGTATTAGAAAATAAAGTAGCACCAGTTGGATAAGTAGAAGGCATAAAGAGTTGAACGTTTTCTATAGGAGTTTTTAGTTTATTATTTTGAAGCATTCAATTGAAAGCTTTAATTGGTTGATATAGCTTCAAAAGAAAATAATTTAATGTATAGATTTATTTAAATTACTTTGCCAAACGAAACATTATCCAAACTAATTCTTATTAGAGAAATTTATTCCCGAAATCTTCTACGAGTATTAAATATGTATCTATAGTATATATACTATAAAATCCGTTGTTAATTTCAAACATTTATAGTATAGTATACATTTTTAAGAGGTTTATTTTATAAAATCCAATTTTAATTCCAATTATAAAAGCATTTATTGAAATTGGAAATTTATGAATTTGCGTTTGTTTTGATAACATTTAATTGAATTGAATTTCGTAATAAGTTTATTTAAATTTACTGAAGTTTACTAATGCCTAATGCATATTATTTGACCTCTCCAACGAAATAAGTTGAATGAAAGTTTAGACCTAAGTTAGATTGCACGCTCAATTAACCATGGCTGAAGATTAAAAAGGCCATGTTTAAGGTATTACTCTGAGTGCAGTTGGAAGAATGGTCTGGTGCCCTGGACACACATATCCCTTAAGTTAATAATGCACAGCTTATGCCATCGAAACCACTTTTTAAGGGCCAACCCGCTCAATAGACACTCGATGTGGCTGTAGCCACAACTTGGCCTCATTTTCGCATAAAAAGGCAAATACGGGGCACATAAAAAAGGTGGGATACAGGCGAAAGAGAAGGGGTAATAGAGTGAGTGTGAGTGTGTGTGGGGAATTCATTTGACTGTCAATATGTGTGGAAGGTAGGAGGAGGACGGTTCTAACTTGAGCTGCTATTTTTGCAGCTGGTGCTAGTGCTGCTGCTGCTGGCGCTCAAGTGTTGCCACAAGTTTATTGCCACTCGAATTGTGTTGAACGGAGTTTATTGGCTTGGCGATAATAAGCGAAAAATGCGCCTTGTTCTGAAGTAGAAGGCAAAGGGCAATGTGGTGTGGTGTGGGTGGGTGGCATGTGGCATGCAGCAGCTGTGTGTATGTAACACTCACCTGTTCAGACCATCGATGCAGACGCCAAACACACATGGATTGCTGAGGCAGGCGAAACCTGCTTGGCTGCTGCCAACAAAAACGCTGAGGCACAGCGTCAGCAACAGTCCATATTGTGGCCAGCTCTTAGCTAATGTCCTTAATGTCCTGCCAAAGCTCTGTGATGTTGTTGTTGTTGTTGCGGCTGCTGAGTTTGCACAATTTGCTCGTACTGCTGTTGGTGTTGCTACTGCTGCTGCTGTCGTTGTTGTAGATGTTGCTGTTGTTATAGTTCTAATTGTTGCTGTTGTTGTCGTTGGCATCTTTAGCAGGTGGTTTCGTTGCATGTCCGTTAATGGCTTCGTGGTTGAGCTGCACAGCACCGCATCCAATATGATGGGGCCAGTGGTTGTTGCACCATTCGCTGTTAATGGTGTTGTTGTTGCTGCTATTGCTGCTGTTTCTGTTGCTGTTGTTGCTGCTGCTGTGTTTGCTGTTGCTGTGTTTATTTTAGCATATTTAATGCATTTATTAATTAAATCACGTCTACGGCACATTTCACGTTTCAATTTCTCTCGTTCCATCACGAAAATGTTTCCTCAGTTTTCAGTTTTTCCCCCTTCTTTATATCCGTTAATCATACGCCCCGTGGCACATTTGATTGATGTTGTTGCTTTTGGTGCTGTTGCTGTTGCTGCTTTTGCTCTGTCTGTGTGCATATAAAATCCGCTCAACTGCTTTATTAGTTGGCATTGTTTGCCTGGCAATTGTTTGAAGCACCCGGAGCACCACTTGCCATCTATCTATTTCACTTTGTTATAGATATAGTGGATGCAGTTGGATCGCATTGGAATCGTTTTACATTTCACTGGCCATCGGCCAACTGGGAAATGTCGTTACTTATTTCGTATTATTATGTATTATTATTCAGTATTATTTTTTTGCTCAATTTTCTATTCCTTTTTTCGTATTTTTTTGGTTTTGTTTTTGTTGTTCCTCTTCGTTTTGCTATTTTTAGCATTTACATTATCTCGACGTCTTGTATTTTGTTTTGCTCGATTTCAGTTGATAAACTGCAAAGAGAAGAATAAGTAATGCATATTATAATACTGGAGAAATTGTGTGTATATTCTTTCATTAAAGAAGGGTTTTAGATTTTAAAAGAATAGAACATTAAGAGGAGGTCGAATGGAATGGTTAGCGGTCTGAAACTGTTTCAGATTGTATGAGATTATGATCATGAATCAGATTTAAGACCACAGCAGAGTATACAGATAGAGAAGAAAAAATAAAGAGATAAAGAGGCAATATTGTGAGGTTGCATACATTTGTAAAATAATACACAGACGAACAAAAGGCACAAAGATCAAATAGAACTAATAATCTAGTCTTTACAGAAGCTTATCGAGGCTGTTGTTTATATGTCTAAAATATAGCCGACTCTACTAACACATATGTATATACCGTTCAATTTATAGCAACTAACATCGAAATATCTAAGAATCTTCTTAGTATTACAAATCTTCTGCAAGAGTATCACGCAAGACATAAGACATTACTATGCTATAAGGTATACTTTATGGTAAACTATATGGTATACTATGTGGTATACTCTATAGTATACATTTATCTACCCAACAACTGTTGTATCTGCTTTAAAACAACAGCTACTTCACGTGAATTGTAGTTTCAACCATGTGGCACAACATTTCATAGAATTTTATTTTATTTGGCTAGTTGTCGGGCCACGTCATGCGTCAAAATAAAACGAAGAAATAACCCAACCCAACTTGTGCTCATATCACATATGTCTTTCTGAATGTGTGTGTGTGTGTGTGAGGTACTTAGTTTCGGCCATTAAAAACGAAATGGCTAGACCGTACGACTAGACCAAACTGCTAGAGAATACAGGATAGAGTTGGGATAGTTGAAGACTAGAAGAACGTTTGCGAGAGAATAAAATGGATGGATGAGGAAAGGAAAGAGATAGAGAGAATGTCAGTCACATACGGTACTTGAAATAAGCTGCACCAAAAAGTTAACAACTTTTTGTTTTTTGGCAAACTGCAAGTACAGAATAAATATTTTTAATATGCCCGACGTGGTCAGACAGAGAGACAGGCGCCAAGTGTGTGACAGAGAGAAAGGGATGAGATACGAGCTCAAAAATTGAAACCGGCAACAAACAGCGGACGTCAATTAAGGCGCAAGTAGTCAAAAAAAGAACGCTGCATGTCCCCGGCAATAAACTCTGGCCAATGGCATAACAAAAACCCAAAGTAGCAAAGAATAGAGATGGCATTACATGATGAAAAGGGATAGATAGAGAGAGAGAGAGAGAAAGTGGGAGAAAGAGTGAGAGTGGGAAGGAGAGTGACTGGTCATATAGCGTCAACATAAATCCGACTTAACGGGGTGCCCAAGTTGGCAATAAAAGTTAGCTGGCCAACGGGACGTATGTGTAATGTTCTGCATTTTGGCCAACGCCAACAGCCAGCGGCGAGTTGGGTAATAACGCTTGGATTATGGCAATGAGTGTGCAATTGCAACAGTTACAACAACAGCAACAACAGCAGCAAGAACAGCAACAACTCTGGGAATATGTGGTTAGCCAGAGCCAGCAATAATCAGTAGCAACAGCAGCAGCAACATCCAAAGTAGCAGCAAACATGTCATCGTAAAGTTAACACAATGATGCTTCCTTACGACAACTCTCTATGCTTTGGTGTGTATGTGTCGGGAAATAGATCATCAAGCTGACGATAAACTTGATATTGCTGTTGTCCAGTTGACAGATACGGACAGACATCATTGCCATACATAAGATAACATCATCAGCAACATGGATAAGAGCCAGGAGCCAGAAATGCAAGCAAATGTATTACCAACAGCCTGGAAATGAGACCGAGTTCAGTTACAGCTGCAGCTCAAGTTCAGGAAGCTTTTGTTCATGTCCTTTAACTTGTGTATGTTTCTATGTACGAGTGTTCATATTGTACGAGTTCTTTTCGTAGGGTCTGTAAGTGTGTTGCTGCTGCTATTACTATTGCTGTTGAGGTCCTGGAATTCCCTTAAATCTCCCCTGTCAAGAGCGTAGCCCTTGAGGCAGAGACTCTGAAATGGCAACAAATTGGTTACACCTGCAGCGGCAAATTTTCGAAAATTTTAACTAGCGCAAAGTGTGCTTCCCTTTTGCTTTCTCCCTCTCCATATCGCTCTCTCCTTCTCTCTTTGTGTTCTTGCCATAAAAACCGTTGCGTTCTTCTGTTGAATAGCTACGTCACCATCATAGCACGTACCCTGCCTGGGCTTGTGTTTTGCTCTGGTCTACAACAAATTTTGTTTATTTTTTTTTGTTGCCTCGCTATTTTTATGGCATTTTGCACAAGTGCAACTTTGTGAGGCAAAACTGTTGAGAGAGAGAGAGAGAGAGAGAGAGAGAGAGAGAGCAATTCTAGGCTAGAGTATGGGGATCAAAAGTTTGTCATTAACGTGCTTCGCCTGGTCGCTTGGTCGTCCGGTTGTCCGGTGTGTCTATGTCAACAAAATGTTGCAGATTTTCTAACGTTGCTGCTGTTCGTGATGCTGATTCTAGGGCTTCTTTGATGACATTAATGAATGGGCCTTGTTAGGCAAAATGTGTAATCTACAGGGTAATTATAAGCAGGTTTATACCTTGTATGTGTGTGTGTTGGGAGTGTGTTTGTTGGGTCTTGAGTGACAGCTTCTAAGAAACTACAGCGAATTGTTAAAGAGAGAGGGAGAAGAAGGAGAGAGAAAGACGGAGGAGAGGGAGCGCAAATGCAACTGGCAAATGGCAGGCAGCCAGTGTAACTGATGAATTGCAGAATGATGTATCATTTGTGCCATGATGATGATGATGATGGAGGCCAGCAGCAGTCAGCACCGTCAAGCACAAATTGATGTCTTAAAGTGGAACACAAATTCAATATTAAATTAAAGCTATCCCTTTTAGGGATGGCAAAAAAATCTATTAATCGATTATATAATTCCATTTAACCTTGCGATTACTTAGATTGTACATTAAAGTATACTTTTTCGATTCGATTAAATCGAGAATAATCGATTATTGTACATCATATGAGTAATCGTGCCATCCCTAGCTTTGGCGAACACTTTCTAAAGTTCATTTTCTTTGAAAGAGTTTTCCTTCCAGCTAATCATTTACGCATTTGTATAGAGAGCTTATAAAATTGTCGTTAAAGTGAAATGTATAGATATTGCTACATTCTAACAAAATGAAATATATAAATAATTGATTTAAGCTTTGCCCTTAATTGTAAATATTTGTAGCATAAATTGTTCTACAATTGCAGTTTCATTTATTTGACATACGAAATTTATAAGAATTTTAAAAATTTCTACACTGTAAGAGAAGAAAAAAACAATAACGTCATTGAAAATGCCATCAACAGAGATGCATTTTTAGTCTCAACACAAAAGCTTTCAGCTCCAAAATTTTAGTTCATTGTATTTATTTTCTAAAAAAAAAACCCTCGAGCCTTGAGTATGCAGACAATTTGTGCACATAAATTTAATTAAAATGTCATTGTTTTATTATTCTGATCTATTTTTTTTTTCTGTTCAACGAATTTTTGTGATTTATTTTTATTTTTTAGTTTTATATATATTTTTTTTTTCTTCTGCATAGTCAGTTTTTGCATTTTGTTTCTTTGAATTTATGCAAAGCGTCGGCCGGCAAACAATGTGAGAAAAAAAGAACAGAATCAACTCAAAATATGCTGAGGCCAGGGAATGCAAATTAGTTGAAGTCTTTCACCCACACAAACACTCTTTCTCTCTCTTTCTCTCTTTCTCTCACTTTCTCGCTCTATTGCTGCGCCTTTGTATAACTTCTGACTTTAGTGAGGCACTTGAAAATGTTGTTAATTAATTCAGACAAACATTGTGCAAATATTTGAGAAAACTGTTGGAAGACAAACAGCAACAGCGGCGATGCCCTCAACTTGCATTCAGATGGGGCTCTCTCTTGTTTGAAGACGGCCAACACACATTACCAATGTACATAGGTATCTGTTTATGTCGGTGTGCGTGTGGGTGTGTATGTGTGTGTGTGGTTGTGTTTGATATAACTTACATTAGCGCGCGTGAAAATCGATTTGCCAAAAATAAACACGCACACCACAAAATAATTAACTTGTCTGTGCAAGACATATGAGTAAATACATTTCTCTCTCTTCCTCTTTCAATCATTCTCCCTTTTCTCCCTCTGCCTCTTTCTCCCTCTGCCTCTCTGCTCTCTTTTACTCTTTGGCCCCTTTGGCAATACACAAATACAATTACCGTAGAGGGCTTCAACTGGAACCCCTAAGTAACCACTATCCGACCTCTTCCTCTTTCCATTAAAACGTGTCTGGCAACCACTTCCGCTTGCTTATTACGACTCACGACAGCACCACCCTAAAAAAAGTAGAACATTCAAACGCCCCACCCTTACAAGTATGTCCAGAGTGAGAAGATGTAATAGGGTGCAGAAAAGAAACGCAAGAGAAAGAGAAGAGAGAGAAAGAGAGAGAGATTGGGAGCAGGCGTGGCCGTAGTGCTCTGTTATTGCTCTGGCTCGTTTAAATTAATTGACTTAAATCAATTTCTGACTTTGACGTATTATGCGCAATTTCTCGACCGCAAAATAATTTTCATAACTCATACACGATGCCTCGGACAGCTGTAGTAGTAGCTCCACGTCCACAATCCCACTCGGTTGATGTTGCTGACTTTGAGATATTTGTGAAAATTATATTATATATTGGTAATTCGTGTCCATTAAATTTGAATGTTAAGTAATGTTCTTAAACGAGCTGAGAAATTGATTAGGGCTAATGCCCCAACAATATGGCCAAATTCATTATTTTATGAAATCTTGAACTTTGATTAAATCGATTTCGTATAATTCCGGGCAAATATTTAAATGGATTACAAGGACGAGTGCAACAGTTGAACCGGCTAATAAAACGCCCACATTTCGCAGGGCATTACTTAGCTGGCCAGGATGTGGAACTTTCTGTCTCTCTACATTTTTTTTGGTGGGTTTTTTGTGGGCCAGCAGATATATGACCGGCATATCCTTTCAGTGCATCTGTGCCAGCTGAAAGATTAAGTGCCAGCACGCGCGCCATATACTGGGACAGTGCGACACAAAGAAACCAACACACACACATATATAGTGAGTGGTAATACAAGAAGATTGCGTATACGCCACTCGGTACAAGCCATGTATATTGCCTGGTTTTTGGTCTGGTCGGAAAGTTTTGCCCGGTTCGCTTAATGCGCCCATAACTGGGAGAGTAGCCGTTCTGCATTGCCTTATACCCAAGTTCTGGTATCTTGCGTATCTGCCTTCTTCTTCTTCTTCATCTTCATCTCATGGTAGATGACCCCAACGTTTGCCTTTCGGCATTAACATTGTTTTGCTTCTTTATTTTTGTTTTGGGGGTTTTCCTTTTCGCTTTATTTTCTCGACTGTGTGTTCTAAATGTGTTTTAAAAGTGTTTTCAAAAATTGCCGTTGATTTTGCTTTTGCTGTCCTGTTCCTTGACTCTTAGTTTGTTATTTCTCTCTGGTTTTTTTTTGGCGTTGGTTGGTGCGTTGGTTTTTTTCTCCTTCTCTTCGTTTTGTTGATTGTTGGTCTCTATTGTGGGGGACGACGATGCTTTGATTCTATCCAAGACTGTGTAAACACGTTTATGTCGTACTCTTGTCCAATATTTATTAAAGCAATCTGTTCCACTCGAGGATTTATATAACAATATTTATCTTGCAATTTATACTTGTGCTTGCTGTAAACATTTTCTTCTCAAATACTGAGCATCTGTGGCAGATATTTTTGGTTAGTTATGCATTCTTTTGGGATTATATTGAAATTGATACGTTTCATAACTATTTCATTGAAGATGATATTTGTGAAAATTCAAAATTCTTCAAGAAATGAATACATGTTTATTGCCAATTTTTTAAATAGAAGAAATTTAGTTTTTTAGTTTAGATTAAAGTCTTATGTGATTATTTTGCTTTTTGATATTTCTTCGAGCTTATGAAAAGTAAAATTTGATACATGTTTGAACCTCTAGAAACCTTCAACAGTTTTTGTTTTGGCATTTTAAAAACGAATTTCGGTTGTTTTTTTTTTATGTAGCTCAAATGGCCAAAGAACAATCGTTAATCTTCTTAGAGTGGAAATGAAATGAAAGAAAGTGCTGGAATAGTGCTTACAGCACAGCACCCACACATTCCTTGGCATTGGCCAATTGTTTCTTATGCTCGTATTTCACTGCCAATTCGGATGATGTTTTTTTTCTCTATTTAGACTTGTTTTTTTTTTTTTGTTGTTACCAATGAGAGATTTTCAGGCGCTTTAATAACGTACTGTGTGGGTTTTATTTATCAAAAATCAATAAGTGCACAACGAAAGAAATAAATGCTAAAGCCTAAATCTCAATTTATGCCACAAATTCGAAGTCTACTTCCAGGCGCACCGCAATATCATGCCACAAAACACAATAAAAGAAAGGGAGGGAGAGAGAGGGAGAGAACAAGAGAGAATGTGTGTGTATACAGCATAAAGTAACTATAATATGTAGACAGTGTGTGGGCGATGTAGGCGTGGCCAATTTGGGATAGGCACAGGCGATATGGTAACGCTACATGGATACATCGATTATACAAGGCACAACCGCATCCTAGAAACTGGGCGGCAATTATACCAAGTTCTAGTTTGTGTTTCCCTACCAACTTTGTCTCTCTTTCTTTCTTAATCTCTCTCTTTCTCTATCTTTCTCTTTATTTTATGCTCTGTTCAACTCTGTCTAGTTTTCTTGCTCATTTTCCTCGTTCTTACAAAAATGTTACCTAGAACAGTAGGCACTTTCACAATATTTTCTGTTGCTTTAGTTATAGTAGGGCTAATAAAAGTTTTCATCGCTTTAAATGAACATTTTGTGCGCCTGTCTGCAAATATTCTGTTTTTTCGTTGTTTTTTTTTTGTTTTGGTGGATTGTTTGTCCCTGTTTTCTGGGCGTGACAATGTGTATTTAGTTGTGTGTGTTGTCTGTGACGTGTAATTAAAATTTAACAGTCATTAACTAAACGCCTCTTCACATATTTTTGTGACACACTGTGTGACATCTAAATGTTGTAATTAACGAATTTAAATTAAGTTCACAACATTCGATTTTGCAAATTCATTTGCACACGAGGGTGGATTTGGAAATGTGTTGAATTACTTTTAAATATAATCATAATAACATTATATATACTATATGTTGTACATTTTTTAAATTTGTATATAAAATTTCAAAGCTATGGTTAGATTTCATTTGTTAATGAATGTTAATGAATAAAAACATAACTGTTAGCTAACAGCGGCTGTTGCTGTTATGTTATTAGCAGAGAAACCATAAAGTTTAGCAAAGAGATTTTAAAGGATTGCTAATAATAGGTTTTAAAATTTTTCATAGAAAATACTATATAACTCCGGAAAAAATATATCTTCCCACGAAAATACTATACTGTTCGGAAAATACTAAATGCGGTGTTTAAATATACTATACAGTACCGAAAATAATAAATATTGCATCGAAAACTGTACTATACTGTACTAAGAATACCAATTGCAGAATACCCACTACCAGGTATCGTCCCTATTATTATATATCTATAAATAAATTCATAAAATGATACTTCTGTAATAATCAATAAAGTAAATTAGTAATGAAGCAATTTGAATATAACATAATTCCATAAATGGGTTCAACTTATCAATTAGATAACTGAGATGTGCATGTGTGGACACGTTTAATTGGTACTTTACAATGACAAACTCAGATGTCCGTTTGAAAAGGGCAGCAATGGCAACAACCACAACAACAGCAACAACTGCAACAACAACAACTGCAACAACAACAACAGCAACTGCAATAACAACAGCAGCAGCAGCAACAACAAAAGAAAGCCGCGGTACAAACTGACAGCAACATCAAAGTCAAATGCACTCGGTACGACAAGAAGCGTGACAACAATAGCAACAACAAAAGCAAAAGCAACAGTGGCTACAAGAACAACAGCTGCCACACACTTAAACCACAATTCTCGCCATGGAACAGCAGCCAGACCAGGAACATGCGGTTGAACAGTGAGCCTACACTCTCAGTCACTCAGTAGCCATTTGCTCCAACGGGTCCTGCTGCTGATACAGAGATACACACAAAAGCGTTTGTCTGGGTCAGCTCTTCATTTGGTCAGCTGCTGACAGCAGTCACCAACATCGACACCAACACCAACAGAAACAACAGTAACAACAGCAACAACAGCAACAACAGCACCAACAGCAGCAACAATACCAACAACAGGAACAACACTGTTGGCGGTTTTATGTCGCCGTCAGTGAGGTTCGTCCCTTAGCCATCTTTGCCTTTGGCCAACTCTTAATTAACTTGCCTCAACGCGCTGCTTTTGCCCATCTCCTTTGAGCGTATTTTATTTTAACATTGTTGTGCTACAACAGAGCAACCACAGCAACAACAGCAGCAAAAGCAACAACAACAGCACAAACAACAACAACATCATCTACAATCACAGCGGCAAAAACCGTTGGCTGATAAAAAAGAATGTTAAATGCTTTTGACTTTGCCCAAAATGGTTTTTCATCAGAGCACAGTGCTCGCACTTTGTAAGCTAATTTAATTGCAGTTACGTGATGTCGCTTAATCAGCCAAAAATGTTGCAATTAAGGTGTGGCACCACCGACATCAAAAACAGCCCCACCCCTCCTCCTGCCGCCAGCGTGTGTTCAAAAAAAAAAAAATCTAACGTAAATTACCGTATTAATTTGCAGCACATTCGACAAACTAAAAGAAAATTATAATAATAATAGTTGTCATAATTAAAATCATAAATGCTTTAGATAATTTATAATAAAAATCAACAAAAATTGCATAAATTTCAAATATTTGGCTGCATTTAATTTTTTCTTTTAATAATATTTAATACAAATTCCCACTTGTTTATTCATATAAATTAAGTGAATTTTGTTAATTGAATTATTTTTTTTATGAATATAACAGTTCCAATGTTAAAATTTGACTAACAAATGGTTTCATGTAAAAAAAAAAAATTTCATTTTAAATTTTATAATTTTTTATTATTAATATTTTTTTTTAATAATAGATCTTAAGTTAAACTTTGACCGAAAATGTTTTAAATACAAAAAAAAAAATTTTTATATAATATTATTATTAGTAATATATTAAATACAAGTTAATTTAATGTATATCAAAATAAAAATAAATAAAGGTCTAGATTTTTTTAAGGTAGTTTTAAATTTGAATTATTATATTATTATTAAACATAAAAAATAATATAATGTCGAAAGTTTCATAATCAGAAAAAGCTTTATTTACTCTTGTTTAAAAAAATGGAAAAGTTGAATACTAAATTATTATTGCATTATTATTATTATTAGTTACAGAATATATGCGATCATTTATATAAAAATAACCATTTACTTTGAATATCAAACTAAGAGTTCCCTTTTGAAAAACCTTTATATATTATTAAAGGCAAACCTAAATTGCTTCAACTAATCATTATTAAAATTCTAATCGTACAGAGGAACAGAAATTCATAGTTGCAGCTAGAAATTGGAAATGATTTTTTTGATATATGAAGTCTACTGAACTAAGCACTTTGGTCTGTCACGATTCACTATGGACAATCATAAGAGCCACAAAAGTATATATGTATATATATATACATATTTTACGATTATTTAATATAGCCATATATGGTTGCTACTGGACCTCACGCTGTGGTCTTGGTATCATAAATAACGATATCTTTATGCGATTTTATTACGGGCATTTTTATGTGCGAATACAAATATACAAATACAAGTGTGTGAGATACAAATACTATAAGATACATTTGTATCTTTGAGGGCAACAAAGTCAGTTCGCTCTCTCTCTTTTTCTCTCTCTCTGGTAACTTGATACACTTTCACTACACTTTCTGTGCCCATTAAAGGTCGCTGCAATAAATAAGCGACTTATACACACGCACACCTGCTCACACCAACAACTAGCAGTGTGTGTGTGTGTGGAGGGGGTCGGAGAGGGGTGTTTTCAGTTACCAATAGCAAGTATTTGGGTTAGTAATGCCATTTACGAGCCAAAATCGTAACATAAAAAGAAATGCATAAAAAAAGCAAGCTTTGTTTACATTTATTTATTTATTTTTTTTTTGCTTTGCTTTTTGGTTTGAGTTTTTCTTTTTATATTTTTTTCTTTTAGTCACTGTCTCTGTGTTTCCCTTTTGCACCAAATCCATCTTCAATGTAAGCCGCAAAAAGCCAGAGAAATATTCTCTGCGAATACTTGGTATCTTATGAATGAAGAAGAACCACAGCAAAGGCAAAAAAAAACGAGAATGAGAGCGAATGTCTATTTAACTAACTGTGCATAATTCATAATTTAATTAAGAATCCAGCGAAATGAAAAAAGTTACACGAGGGACACATAGATACGCCATGTAGAAAATGTGAGTGTATGTGTATGTGTCTATCTGTGTGTGTATGTTTGTTAGCCAAGAAGCCCCAGCACAGCTGTTGGCCATGTTTGGTTTACGTTTTAGCCTTGTATCAAGGGGTATGGGGCGGGCGGGTGGCGTGTTCTTGCCTAGAATTGCGTGGCAGTTTCGGAAAATGGCCAATAGCTGCAAGGGCCGTAAGTCAAGCGACGCGTCAAGCGAATCTGGCCACCCAAGTGCCAAGATTGTTGCAAGCGAGTGAGTGTGAGGTAGTGAGTACAAGTGTGAGTGTATATGAGTGTGTGTGAGTGTATATGAGTTTGTGTGTGTAAGCTCTTCTGTGTCTGTGAGGGAGAGCAGTCGAACTTAACTCACAGATTTAATGGCAGGTGCCAGAAATCTTGAGAACGTTTCAATTTCACTTGAATTAATAGCACCAATAGTAGTTTCAACAGCACATGCCATGTGTGTGAGTGTATGAGTGTATGTGTGTGTATGTGTTGTGTATGTGTGTCTTTGGCAAAGGGAGCGCTAAGATAAGTAATTACTTTGGGTATTAGAGCATTTAAACAGCTTGGATATAGCCTTGGTAAGTTTTGCTATTACGTGTAAATAGTAAATCAGCTTTTAGGCTAAGATTTTTCAAAAAAAAAAAAAAGGATAAATCTATAATAAAATATTTCATAAATTTAAATTTAAAATAAGATTTTCATCTATTTCATGAACTATTAATTTTTTTAAATGACAGTTAATTAAAGAAATAAACGTACATTAATTATACAAATGTATTTAAGTTCTTTATCAATGTAAAATATGTTTTAATCGTAACAAATTTAACATACTTTAAGTAAACGCCTTCTGAATTATATGAAATTATAATGAATATATTTGATTGTTCTTCATTAGACACACTTTCAAGTTCTTTATCACTGCAAAATATCTTTTAATTGTTAGCATATTTATCATACTTGATACCTGTTTTAAATGACCAAAAAATGTATTAAATGTTTTGGATTGTACTTAATGAAATTGTACTTTAAGTCGAAATTTCTACTTCAGTGCGAGGCACAAGAATAAAGTTGTCTTTTGGGGGTAAAGAAAAAAGAAACCCTGTGTCGAAATAAGCCCAAGTGCTGCTAACTCAATGACAGCCAGGACTAAACTAAATTAGGTGTTTGCCAGGCTAAATAGAGAGGGGGCAGGGCAACAGCAACAAGAGCGTAATATGTGCTTTAAATTTGAAATTTTACATGATTTAAACAACAAACAAGAACAACAACAACAACTACCAGTAGTACAACAACAATGACTAAGCAATAAAGATGCTCTCAAGCAATCTACAGCGAGCGAAGAGACTGAGGAGGAACACGGGGCGTATGAGTGAGTGTTTGCTGTTGTGCAAATGTGCTACAAACTTGGGGTGTGTGTGTGTATGTGTGTGTGTGTCATGACAACAACAACAATGAGTGTTGTTCATTGCGGAAGCGGAAACTTCAAAGCGTGCACACTTTGACTGCATGAGGCTGCCCAGCATATGGCCCTTCCTCCACCCCAAACCTGGGGGCAGCTGAGCGTACAGAGCATGGAACAGAACAGACAAAGAGAGGGAGAGAGGGAGAGAGAGAGAGGTAGCTAGAGATATTGTGTGTTCCATGGTCCATGTGTAGCATAGACATTTGAGCGGTGAACTGAGCATGTATTGTGTTCTCTGAATTAATTCGCATTCGTGCAGGGAGCAGACTCTTCTCCAGGCCCAGTCCACTGGAAGCAGACTCACAGAGAGAGCGAGAGGTCTATTGTTAATTTGGCTGATTTCATTTAAACCTGCTAGTCGCATGTTGTTATTGTCATTGTTGTAATTTACTGCATACAATATAAAATTCTTAAAAACAAACAAGTTCCACAACAAAAACAACAACAACAGCAATAATAATAACAGAAGCTAAAAGGATGACAATAAAAATTGTGAAGCAATTTTTTTGCCTGGTTATGGCTGTTTGGCGTCGCTTCCTTTCATTTCTTTCCCTTCCCTTCTCTCCATTCCTTTATCCTTACCGCCTCTGCTAGCCTTTGGCTCTTTGACGCTTTCCAGGTTGTCCTGGCAGCACTTGCCGTGCTTTTCTTAGTAATGGCATTTGTCCTTTTCCATATTTTCGTTTAACGTTTTCAATTTTCAGTGTTTTTTTTCGCAATTTTGTGCTTTTTATTGCCATTTGATGTTTTGGCTTTTACTTTTGCAACTAGCTTAAAGTTCATAAATAAATAAGTGCGAATTTATTGCCTGAACAATAGTATATTATTGTTGTTATATTATTGTTGTTATAAGTGCGCGTATGTCTTGAATATAAATTTTATTTATTATTTTGCAGGTTTCAAAATTTTGTAGATTAATCAATAAATTTTCAATGAATTCTAATTGATTGACAAGGAAATTAAGCCATTAAATTTTCACAATTGAAAAATATTATACACTTGATTTAGATTGTTTCAATTCAAATTTAAATTCCATAAAATTAATCAATGCATTATTAGAATGCATCGATGGAAATTTAAATGTTATATGTAATATAAAATTATAAAAATATTAATATTATATTATGTGATAATATGTTAATGCTTTACTACAAAGCAAAGAAGCATTTGAAATTTCTGAATAGAAATGTTTCGCACTACCAATATAACAATGTATCAATAAATTTTTTAAATTTTATTTATAATACCATCTGTCAAAAAAAGTACCGGTACTGGATTATTCTTCGATTCTTCGGTCTTCTGCATCATGAGTACGCACCACAGGGAGAGACGGTCAATAAGGAGTTTCACTTGATCTTATTTCGGCGCTTGCATGGAAGAATCCGAAAAAAACGACCGGAATTGTGCATCGAGCTACCATTGTGAACGAATACATGGTCAAAAACTCCATAAATACCACCGAAGGAGCTCCAAATTCGCCAGATTAAGCCCCGTGCGACTTCTTTTTGTTTCCTCGACTCAAGTTGCTGCTCCGTGGAACACGTTTTAGCACCAAACAAAATTCAGCACGGGAGTTAAAGGCTATCCCGAAAAACGCCTATAAAAAATGTTTCGACGACTGGCAGAATGGCATAAAGGCACCAATGGGGTTTGCTTTGTTGGCTACACAACAAATTTGGATGATTAAGTGGAAAATGTGTGTTTTATTAACACAGTCCCAGTACTTTTTTGACAGTAGAATTGTACAAAATATAAATATTATATTACATGATACAATATTTATTTGCTTTCGCATTAATGCATTTAAGTGATTTTTCTCGTTCATATTTTTATTGAGAGATTTTCTTATTGAGAGTTTTGTCGCATAATACTTTTATTTTATTTATTTTTATATAGCCTGCATTTTTCATTATTTGCGTCTGGCTGTTCTCGATGTTCCATCAGGTTATCCCTGCTCTGTCACTGTGTATTAATATTTAATTTCTTGAATTTTGCGCACATTTTTTTTTTTGTCTTTTCTCTTTCGTTTTCTTTTAGCTCAATTGTTGCAGCTACACATAGAGTGTGTATGTGTGTGAGTCTTTGTTTCTGAGTGTAAGTTTATTCATTAAATTCACTAGAATGCGTGAATTTCGTTTGTATTCGTTTGACAGCTGCCCTTTTCGTGTTTTTCACTCGACAAACAATTCCACTTTTGGAGAAGTCCTCTCGCCCAAGAAATGGATGCAAGTTGTAATTTCATTTCTGACAACTGTTCATCCAAGATGCTTCTGCTCATATGAGCATGCATTTGTATGAGTGTGAGTGTGAGTGAGTGTGTATGAGTGTTTGTGTGTGTAGGGTGTATTTGATTCGTGAAACGCAAGCAACATTGAGATAAAGTTTGTTTGGATTTCTTGGCTCTTCGCTCTTAAGATTGTCGTTTGTTATTCCTGTTGCTACTGCTACCGTTCTAACAACAAAAACAACACCAACAACAACAAAAACATTGAGTAAAGATATTTTGAGAAATAAAAACTCGAGCGCAAAACGGAAGACTGCAGTGTGTTCTTGTCATATCCTTTATTGCATTTGTTTTGTCGTTTGTTTGCTCTGCTCCTGATACCCTCGCTTACACATTTTTGAGCTCAAGTATAGCTTATAATTTAGCTTTAAATAAGCACATATATATATATTTACATATATATACAACCATAGTATATAGTTGTCTATTTAAATCTTTTAAAGATTTAGAATCTCCAGAATCTCTTCTATTTAAAGAAATGTCATAGATTTTTAGCTCAATATCTAAAATTTAAGTTGAAGGAATTTAAAAGCTTGTTTCATTTTTAAAATTCAAAAATAAATTGATATATTTGTCTTAATTTCCAGGGTATTTTAATACTGCATATCCTTTGTCTGCACATACGTTTTTGTATTTTAAATAAAAGCCACAGATTTTGAGCTTAACAGACATAGGTAAAGTTGGATTTGAAATTCTAAGCTTGTTTCATATGATAATATCACAAAAAGTAGATATACTTGTTTCATTTCCAGAGTATTTAACAGTCGGCATTTAAATACTGTAAGTCTTTAGCCTTTATATACATTTTTGTCGCAATTGCTGCTCTCGGTAGGAGTCAAGTGTGTCAACGGATCCAAATGAAATTTCACAAATAAGTATATATATATTTTTGTGCAGTATAACAGTTATATATTACACTTTATATGATTTTGTTGTTGTTGTTGTTTGCGTTACTTTCTACCTTATTGTGAGTGCGAATATTCGTACTTGAAGTTTTTTTTTTTTATTTTTTTTGCTACTAAAGTAAAACAAATTGAACTTTTCACTTTGTATTTGTCATAAGGCAAGGCACATCTGTTGAAAATCTTCAAAATTTAGCATAAAAACAAATTTCATTTGCAAAATCAACATAAACAAAATAAAAATAAAATAATATAACAACAACAACAACAAAATATGACTCAAAGGAGTTCACAGTGTCATAAACAAGAGCGTATTATATTTTTTTAATTTTCGTTTTTGTGTTTTTCTCTCAACAAATATTTGTGTCTTCTGATTATATTTCACTTTTCACAATTTTTTAATAATTCAATTGAAATTTCTTGTTTGCACTTGAAATTGATGAATGAATTTTTAGTAAATGCATTCTATTTGTTTTGATATCAAATATTTTATAAAATGCATAAAAAAAATTTACTTTACATTTTATAAGAATTTTAATTGAAAATGAGAAGTATTGGTAAATATTTTATTTATGAAATTTGACTATAAAATTGCAATGTTTCTTTTAGAATTTCTTCATTTAATTTATGTAATTTAACTATGAAATTCCATTGTTGTTTTCAGATGTTATTTATATATAAATAAAAAAAAATTAAAAATATATTTAATTTGATTGTTGTTATTAGATTTAAAATTTAAAAAAATTTTACTTTGAAATTTCAATGTTATGCTTTTAGATATAATATATTTAAAATCAATTCTATTTCTTTTACAAAAGGAATTATTATCCGATCACTTTGGTATATTCACTTGCTAAATTTTCTTGGTCCCTTTCTGTGTTTCAGTGTATTGTATTAATTTTTCATTTATTCAATTTAAGACATCTGCAGGACTGTCACTTAATTTGCATTTTAAATAAATATATTTTGTTTTGAAAGTTTCGTCCTCGCTCAATTTCCCCTCGTCGAAGTTTCATTTTGTTTTCTTGCAAGAAAACTAAGAGATGTATTAAAAAACACAAAAAGAGAATTTTTTATCTGTGATACACCCATATCAAAAACTGTTCACTTAATCTGTCATCTTTATTTTTGGGACAGAGAACAGTCAGATATAAAATATATTTTGATAACATTTTTAATTTGGTATGCCCCATTTGTGGTGCATTAATTGCCAATGAAAAACACAAAGACACTGAAAAAAAGAGAGAAAGAGAGATTTATAAAGTCGACGGAATTTTAACTTGTTTCAACTAATTTTTCGGCAATTTCTTTAAGTTAATTCGTAGAGATTTTCTGCTCTGCTTTGCTTTGCTTTCCAGTTGTTGTGGGTTGCTTTTGCTGTTGGTTGTGCCAAAAACTTTTGATATATCTTTTTGCGATAAAACAAAGATACAACAAAAATGTCACATTGAACTTTTCTGACAAGAAAAATGAAGACTCAACTCAACATAAGCAAATGCTGTGTGCGGGCCAGCAAAAGTTGAATGTTGTATGTCTGTCTGTCTGTCTGTCTGTATGTCTGTCTGTCTATGTCTGTCTGTCTGTTTCTTGTTTTTTCTGGGGGAAAATCAGTTAAAGCATTTGCTATTTGTGTTGACTTGGCCTATTAAAAATGTGTTTTTCGCCTTATCAGCTGCTTGCAATTGTGGCTTAGTATGTGTTTTTTTTTTTTTTTTTTTTGGGTGTTACTTACCAAATTGGTTTGGGTCATTATCCTTGTGTTATCCTTGTTGTGTGTGTCCTTTTTTTATGTTCGGGCACCTCATCGATTAGCCAAGTGTTGCCATGCAACAAAGGCGGCCGCTTGCCACACAAAAAACCGCACAAACTACACGCAGTTTAACCGTACCGTGGGCCCGTTTCCCCTCCAAGAGCCAAGCGGGTTGCCAGGATTCGTACGAACCGCAACGTGGTGACACACACACACTAACACACTCTCACACAGTGACACACACGATAAGGGCTAGAGCGTATGAAATGTGTTATGTTTATATTCAAGTTTTGGCAGGATAATGCGTTAGCACTGGCATATCCTGTGATATCCTCCAGAACACAAAATGACACTCGAATTGTCAATTGACAGCTTGGAAATGCTCTCAATGAAATGCCGCTGCTTCAACCAATATCCTTTTCCGAGACACACTTGGATAGGATGAACACTCACTCTGCCGAGTTCTACGAGTAATTTACATTAATAATTATGATGTAGTTAATTCATGATAATTATAATATATTTTATGTTTTCAAATCTTGTTTTTTTTTTTTCTTTTGGTATTTTCTGTGTTTTTGTGTGTTTTGGTGCCACAACAAAACAGAACACGACCGTCTGCTCACACGGCTCGCCGTCAACTGGTTTCCGCCTCGAGGTTCGGGCCACAGCGTTGCACGAGGCAACGTTTTGGGAAATTTTTGTGGCATATATGTAGAGCTGCATCAAATTCACCTCAATGCAACCTAAGGGCTGTGCTCTCTTACACGCTCTCTCTCTCTCTATGTCTATCTCTCCCTCTCTCTATGTCTCTCTCTCTCTCTCTCTCGTTTTCTTGTTCTCTTGGTGGTGAGTTTGCGCATGGCTTGAATTGTATTGTTCTTTCGGGAATTTGTTTTCATTTTGCCGGTTTGTTTACGTTTTTCGGCTGTTTTTCCACCTTCAGCCGGCTTTTCATCCTTTTTGGCATGTGGTAAAAACATCTGATTTTTTCTTCAGACAAAAACCTCCCTCGAACACTTCAAATATTTAGGGAATGATGCCTTCGCTAATATATGAATATTTTATAATTAATAATTAATTAATTTATAATCTTTTAGCAAATTTGTTTACTTATAATTAATTCGAATTATTTAACACCTGACGCTTAATTTGTTGTGTAGTTTTGTGTACTTTTTTTATATTATATTTTAATTTCGCCATTTTTCGCGATCGCGGCGAAGAATTTATAATTTTTAGCAAATGCGATAGAACATGAAGATCCAAGTCAAGCTATCCACACAATGTCACAGACTGTTTATTTTTAATATATAAAAAACCTTTTAGCAAACTAATTATATACTTGACAGTATAATTATTTTGTTTGTTTTTTTTTTTTGGGCACTTTGTTTAAGATAATTCAGAACTTATAAGTAAAAAGTAGCAAGGTTGTAGCAATAGTATTTTACCTAAAAATTAAAAATATTATTGATATGAAAAGAAAATTAATGCACGTCATATTTAAAAATCGTTTTTCATGTAATATAACATTTATATTAGAGCATACGTTATATTATTTACGTAGTTGTCTATTGTTTTGATTCCAATTATCATGCTATAAGTTTATTATTTATTTTATTTAAGCAAGGTTGCACTTTGCTTAGATTTTCATTATTTTTAATTGCAAATAATAATACTTAATGTGATCCAGTATTTTGCAAATAACAAAATTCATAATCTAAGTGAAATCATAGACGCGCTGTTATACTCCTCGTGTAGAGTATATATACATCTATATATACTATTGTTTTCATTATAATTGTTAGCCCAACCCAAAAACTGCAACAACATTAATATGTTCGCATTCAATAGAATTGTAGCTCATTGAAACAATAAATATTGTTTTAGGGCAAAGAGATTAAATTGCTTACAGTTAATTTGATTGTACAGACCATAAAATTGCAAACAATCAGCAAGGGGGACTGGGGGAGATTTACTCTCAGAGGTTAACCAAAAGTCTGCACAAAGCGATTCTCAGCTACAGATGGAAATATGTCAATAATAATAACAATTGTCTGAGCTGATGCCCCATGACTCGGTTCGGTTGAAAGATTGGTCAGTTTGCGGTCGCTTTAAAGTCGGTGCAAACAACCTTGTTTACATTCCTACTGGGTTCAGCTTATTTACAAGAAATCTACGCTTTATTGCAGGTCTGGTGTAACCGCAAACGGGCCAAAGGAAGCAACAACAAGAAGAACAACCACATCAGCAACATCGTATATACGGAGACAAAGTGTATCAATTATAATACGGGTGCATAAGGCAAAACGAAACGGTTCTGGGAGGCGGCACCAACACCAACAACAACAATAAGGAACCACGAAAGGAACAACAATGACAACAACAGCAACAACCACAATTACCTCAGATCCGGGCATTTTGTGTTTTCATCACTGCAATGTGAAAGTTTTCTGCTTCATTTTGCCACTCACTTGCCCCCATTGCAATGAGCAACTAGATGCCGATGCCGATGCCAATACCGATGCCCATACAACTTCAAACGCAAATGTGACCAGCAGCAGCAGGAATATAACCAGACTGCTGCCCTTTCGGCTGCCTTATCCCTTTGTGCGTGCCACACAGCATCCCTGCGCGATTGTCCTGCGACCCTCCATTGGCGATTTCCTCAAGTGAGTACAAGAACCGCAGCCATAAACATGCCAGTGTTTATAGAGCAAAGCACTTTAAAGAAAAGTTCTGTACAAATATCAATGGCTTTGATTCAATGCACCAATATACTATATACTATACTATATAATATATAAAACCTAATTACATTAAGTAATGTACGTTTATGTTACATTCAAACTTCTTTAGATCAAAGGTTTATAAATTCATAATATTTATTTTAGAAGTCATATAAAAGTTATAGTATACAAAAATAAACACTTTATTTATTGTTCTCATTTTGTATATATTACATACATTATTTTATAATCATTGTTAAACTTGAAAAGGTTAAGGTTCTTTAAACTTTAAATGAATTATTTGATTAGTCAGTTAGTATAAAATTGTATCGAATGAAACTTTAGTCAGCAAAACATAATAAATTTTGCTTGAAATGGGCTTTCGGCTGTAGAATATATCTAGATATTGTACATTTTATGTCTATGCTCAAATGCGGCACAAAATTTGTTGGGTTTCCTCCTTTTAATATGTTGTTGGTCTGTGTTGGTCTGTGGCCAGACAGCTTCCGCATGAAGCGCAAAAAATGTGGAATTGTAAAATTTGTAACTCTTTTGCTTGGCTTTGGTATCTGAAATATGCAAAATATGTCTGATGGGTTTTGTATGTATACATTTCGTTTCGTTTCGTTCTGATCTGTTCTGTTTTGTTCTGTTCCGTAGCGATTACAGCAACGCTACAGATTTGCATATCGCGGTGACCACATCCGGCGGCGACATTGTCGAATTCGATAGGTATGGACTGCGGCGGCATCGACGTGAGGATAATCCGCGCGACTGGTGGCAATCTCTGCTCGTTGGCGATTTACCGGAACCCTGGCATGACTACTGGGACGAGGTGCTCGACCAGGTGAGTGAGTGCATTGCATTGCATTATTTCCCACCCACCCAATGATAAGCTTGTACCTTTTTTACTTTTAGATATGCGCACAGTCGACACGTTGGTCCATTGCCCGCTATGAGGAGGGCAGTCACAATTGTTACACCTTTGTGTTGGCCTTCCTCCAGGCTCTCGGCCATGCCCAGCTAAGCGACGCGGCTCGCACCAAGACCAGCTTCTGTGAAAAATATATTGTGCCGCGCACCACAACAGCTGGAAAGTATATCTCATTGTATCGCCGACTACGTCTGGCTGGCATTCATGTGCATCGGCAGCAACCGAAACATCGATACCACGTGAAGGATGGATCCACTGATAGCCTCGATGTAAAATCAACACACTCAAAATTGGCCAACGGCAACATGACGGCGCGTTCCCAGGCGCGACAAAAGCTCTGCACAATTGAGGAATGATCTGCAATTGTTGTAGTTAAGGGGCAGAACCACTCCTTAGATATCTCATTCATACTTATACATATATAAGTATGGTATAAATATACTTCTATCGGTGTATCTCTTAAGTATTTAGATAATTGTTCCTACGCCTTAAATATTTTGTATTATACGTTATTTCCGTTTCAAGTTCGTTAACCTAAAGCATCGCCTGTAATATATGTTTTAAATCTGTGCGAAATACTTGCGTAATATTTAAACAACGTATTGTTTAATGTGATTATAAAAAAGTGATTCTTCAAATTAATAAATTATATAATATATTCCACATATTTCTCTTAATACTATGCATGAATGGATGGTTGTAATAGAAACTAAAAACTGGCGATTATATACATTTCTCTTAATAATATTTATTAAATGAAACGTTTACGGCTTAAACTTTATTGTCGAATATAATCATTTTATTATTATTTTTTGAATAGATGCCTATTATATTTTCTGCTCTTATATGATTTATTTCTTAGGGAAACGTTTTGTAAATTATCTTTCAATTGCAGGTGTTTCTACCGTAATAAATTATAATAATTTAAATATTTAGCAACGAATAATTAAATCAGTTCTAAGGAAATACAGATAGCCGCCAGTCAAAAGAAAATAAACTTTAAACTATAGACTTTATATAGATAATTAAATTTGAAGTTTATTATAATGTAGAAATTTAATGAAAGTAATATTTTATGATACCAATTACGATAGGATTCAAAAGCTATACAATTGATAAAGGACATATGTATATCGATAATATTGTCGATGATTTTGGTTAGACCATCTATATTTGGAATGTTCTGTTTATTGCTATATAATATATTATATTATAATATAACATTATTATTATTGCGGAAGCACATTTTCTCTGAACATGCCCATATAATTCCCTGGTGGATCATAGTTGCACACAACGAAAATCGTGTTTCCACTGTTAATTAGATGATTTAGAAGATGTAAAACATTTATTCATATATAGTTTTTAGACTTACCTTTTGGCATAGCCTACGCCCAATTTTGTAGAACCCTTCCATACCACTTGGGTAAAGTGACCAGTTTCTGAAGAAAACGTTGGATTTGCCCAGTTATACATTTTGATCTCATTATACCATGCGTCTACCGCAGCCGTACCCTCTAAATTAGATCCCCTTGCCATATAAAGATTCTCTCCATATTTGCTTTGACTATGTTGCATTATATTCTTTGACAGCAGATACTAGAGAAAAAATAGGTTAATAATTATGTTTAACAGTTTAATTGATTAATTTTTACCTTAGCCCAATTCATGGATACCTTTGATAGTTCATTGTCTAGCTGCAAAGGAGGTGCTTTGTGTTTTGCCCTGTACATATTGTGTGCGTTAAGAACATCCTCTTCAAACTATATAAATAATATTATTATTAATATTATACTTCAAACGAATTGTAAATTATTGGAAAATTGTGTAAGTTTTTGTTTAATGTGTGTCT
This sequence comes from Sphaerogastrella javana, assembly GCA_037040025.1. Taxonomy (NCBI): domain Eukaryota; kingdom Metazoa; phylum Arthropoda; class Insecta; order Diptera; family Drosophilidae; genus Sphaerogastrella; species Sphaerogastrella javana. The sequence continues at coordinate 39,579 of JBANCZ010000025.1, read as the reverse complement.
CTTCTGTTAAAACGAATTCTAAGGAAATCTTTTCCAATGGCCAATTGTATGATACCGTTTTGTATCATTATGCTTTAATGTAAGAACATTTGATATAGTATCAATTATTGTTTTTCCACATGTTTGAGTGTAGACTTGTCATATGTCAGTGTGTGGGTAGAAAACTTACACTTGAAGCTATAGCTGAACGCATGCAGAACAAAAAAAGTAAATATCGAAATATGTATGATTTTATTTTTGGAAACTGTAAAATAGGTGCGATTTTAAAAAGTGCATTTAAAAGGAAATATAATAATTAAAGTCTACCAGTATAAAAAGATTAAACACAAATATAAAACATCGAACAAATATAAAAGGTGAATTAATACAGATATTATTTTTGTATAGTGTATGTTGAGTTAGATTACGCTATATTATTATTAATTAAGTTCGTATTTGAATTAATAATAGGATAGAATAATCCGCGCGATCCTAACACTTGCTCGATCTTGGAAAAAGCTCCCTGATCCTACGGTTTATTTTCTATTTTCGATCACCAACACCAAATGTTTTAAGCACTGCATTAATAGGTGGACTTTAGTCACTAAATTTTGCACAAATATTAAAAATTATATTATGTTACCAATCGCAACTCCTAATTATAAGTAATTAATAAATCCTTAAAATTGTATGTCAAAAATACAAAATCGACCAGTGTTAAATATATGCATGTAACATTGAATTAGTTTGAGATTCTACATTGATTGCAATGAAGAGTTTTTAATATAAGCAATTAGTCCTTTTCTTTGGTTTATTAGTAAATATTTTTTTATTTTATTTGACACGGCTGCTTACAGATTCGTTACTCATTTTGGTGGTATATTATTTAAGGAACTGTTTAAAAATTAATAATTTTTTTTTTTGTATTTTGCACTTGCAGTTGCCAGCACGATATTCAAATGAGACTGAGGCACTGCAGCCGGCAACGTATGGTTTTTATTTAATTTTGTATTTATTTATGATTTTTGTTGTTGCTATTGTTACTGCTTATCAGTTGTAGCGTAACTAGAGCAACTTCCACTGGTGTGTTGTGTATGGGGTCTGAGTAATCTTTATTGCATCGGGTGCTTTAGATCCACATAGAATGGCTCAGCTTTAATTACTTTTTCTGTGACGAATGAGTAAAATAAGATTAAATAGTATTTGTTATAATTAGATCCGTAAAATGTGGTTAACAATACCTTCATATTGTATTTGATTATTTTACGTAGAAAATGCATTGAACTGTTTTAACTTCTATGAGTAAAGACCATTTGTTGTTTTATGATTTGAATTTTAGTTATTTCGATTTTTTACGAGATTTTCGGTAGTTGAAACTTTTATTTGAAGTTATTTTATAGTTTATAACTAAAAATAGATTTGACAATACACTCGCTTAAATGGTCTATTTTTATACCAAAGAAATACAGAATTTTAGAGGATAATTTCAATCGTTCAAACCTAATTCTAATCTCAGTTTGATAAACAACTTTTAAATTCAAAACCATCAGAATTGAACGAATAACGATCCCAAATATGATGGTTTCAGATACTGTACCTTGATATCAATTGTGTTTCTAAGGCGTACGCTTATCAAGGCTTAATCCACAAGGTTGCAGGGTGATACACATGTCAAGCTAAAGCCAGAGCCTTGAGACCTGAGACCGGAGTCCTGAGCTGTCGTGGTCGGGGTTTCAACCTTTTGTGGCTGCTGCTGTTGCGGATGCCTCATTAATAATCGCAATATCCATGGCACGAGTCGTGGGTTTCGTTATGCAAAACTGTCATGAATCAGGCGAAAATGTAATTACATTTCTCCTTGATGAGCAGCCCGACGAACGACGCACATCATCTACTCAGCGCCTGTTGCCAGTTCCTTGCTGCCTGTCGCTTTGCGCCTTGATGCCTTGATGCCTTGTTGCCTTGTTGCCTGTTGCTGGTTGGCTGTTACTTGGTGCCGTAAACCCACCAGATCCGGGGACATTTCATCTTGAATAGCACGCAATACGTGCATATAAATTGTATAATGTCGCACAAGTTTGAAGACACGTAATCTAAAAGTAAATAAGTTTTCTGCCGTCTCGCGAAAACTTTTGCTTATGCGACTTTTTAGTCGACAAAGTTTTACTCCCATTTGCAGCATAATGATGATGATGATGACGATGCTCAGTGCTCCGATAATGAAGTAGTTCATGCTGTGCTGATGTTATTGAATTTAACTGCTAAGTATGCTTAGTATGATCGTTCAAGTGTAATGACTTGTAAATACTTAGCCGACATCGTCAACCCACTGCAAACAGAAGAAAATAAAAGAAAACGTTAAAGATCGATTACTTTATCTTTCAACAAATGCTTGAGTTCATATAAAAGCACGGAAATAAAAAAAATAATTTTTAAGATTCTACACTTGCACTGAAATGTTTTATCACTGTAGTTTTTAGGAATCAGAATATTTGTTTGTAAACTTATTCCTGAAATCATTGGAACTAGAAACAGGAAACGGTTAACGTTTAGCGGTTATTATATTAATCTAGAGCAACGTCATGCCATCAGAATATTTGTTTGAACGCTTATTCATTCTAGAGCAACGTCATTCCCTTTGAATATTTGTTGTTAAACTTATTCCTAGAACCACACATTCTTAAACTGTTATCTATTGACTGTTGTGAAAAAAAAAAAACGGGAAACGGTTAACGTTTAACGGTTATTATATCAATCTAGAGCAATGTCATGCCATAATTATACAGTCCCCATTTCTATATGGCCAAGCTAAGGTTGCTCACTGGCCGCACCCCCATTTGCTGTCACATAATGGGCCTAATAGGTGTGCCAATTTTCAATGTCGTCGCAACGTATAAAGTACTTATCGGGAAACGTGAGTCAAAGGTATGGGGAAACACGAAACAGTCTTACAGTGGAAGAACCAATACAATCTCTCTCTGTTTCTCTGGCAGAACAGATATTGTTATTGAATTGAGTATGAAAATTATTGAATGGAAATGCGTAAAAACAAATACAAACGTGTTGAAATGCATTTGCGACAAGCTTTTGTTGCATTCCCAGCAACAGTACAACAGTCGCGTCTAACCGATATAAAAAATATTTAAGAACTTAAGTAACACCCTATAGAATCAACTTGTATAAACAATTAATACTATACTATTTAATTCATTGAAAAACAAATTACGAACATCTCTGAAAGATAAGAAAAGTTCTAAATTCGATATGTATTAAGGAGAATAAAATACGACTCCCTAATTTTATGGTATAAACATAATGTATTAAATTCATGACATTAATATATTACGAATTAATTAGAAATTTTATAAATCTACTAATTTAAAATATTAAGCAGAGGAAATATATATAATAAAATTGAATGTGCTCCATAAATTATATACAAACAAGAAAAGGGTTTTGTGCTGTTATCATTGTTCCGAATCCGCTGCTAAATGCTTTAGTAACACTTCAAAATCAGCTTGTCTTTAAAACCGATTGCTTTCATTCTGCCCTCTCAAAGAATCACAGCGTATGGAAATTCGCGTTAAAATGCACAGACACTTGTGTAGCGAATAGTATCAGTGGGAATTACGCGTTGAAATGAAATCAGTACAGACCTTGAATGCCACTTACAAGCGATGCTTTTGTGATCCATTCGTTGGCCCACTCTGCTATATTTGTCACGTCGAACTTTGTACCTCCAATACTGTGCTGAGTGCCCGACTGCCCGGCCAATTGGTAACAATGTGGATGACAGCCAACCCAAGCCAAGCCAAGCCTTTGTATGGCTTGCTGCACCACCATTCACTATCCACCATCTGCCATCCCAATGTCCACTGTCCACCCAGGCGACCCACTGTCGACACGTTTTCGACGCATTGAAAAATCTCAACTAATCTCAAATGCTTTGTCGTCAGTGAGTGGGGCAACCCTTGGTGGTAACTCTGCTGAAGAGCTTCAGTTGACAGTTTTAATTTAGTAGCTGCAAATATATCTCAATGCAGTCAAGTGGGCGTGGCTGGGCGGTCGAGTGCTTTTGTGTACAGCGTACAGCCCATTATAGAGACTGCCTCAAAGGACATTGTGAAAAGGATAAATGCATTGCCCGCTTTGATGAATGACCCCCCCTCAAAAAAAAAAAAAAAATGCAGCTTTGACTATAAACAGCAACTGATATTTCAATTTTTCACAGTTTCATCAGCTCAAGTACACACTAAATACAAAAAATGCACTTCAATGCTATTAAATTCATAAAAGACACAATGTGAGTTAAAGTATAATAGAAACAAAAAATTCGAAACTCTTATACAACAGTAGGGATGGTGCTTGCGATTAAGAACCCTATGTTCAGATTTTTTTAGATCTACATTTGATCATTAATTAATCAATACTCTACAAAAGTAATCAATAATCAATGACAATATTCTTCATTACATAGAGTTAATAGACCTTTGTGTGTGTTTTAAACAGAGAGACTAGCATTTCTGGTATTACTCATTTTTATATACTGATAACCCCAATTTTACTGGTATTTGTATTTGCATACGTTTTATTTACAAATCGTGAAGTTCAACAAACTTGTAATTGAATGTGATAACACTGTTCAGATAACAGATTTCATGAGAAATGAATGAAATAAATGGAATAGTCGAATGTGACTGACAGTATGATGTCCGATATTTAATCAGACCCTGTATTTAAAACACTTAAAGGGTTTATTAACTTTGTACAAAGAAGATTTGTGTGTAATAGAAGCAGAAGGAGACGTGGTAGACCCCATAAAGTATATATATTCTTGATATAAATGAATACAATAATATCCAATTTCACATAGTATTTATATACTGTTATGACATATAACATCACTAACACACATGCTAATTATTTACGGTTACGTAGCATTTAAAAGTATATTAAAATTTAAATTAAATAAATAAGTTTCATTTGAAAATATTTGCCTTCTGATGCATTTTGTGCGCCTGGTATAATTTTCCAATAGACACCGTTTTATTGGCATTCTCTGGCGCACAGATCTTCTTGGTATTACAGTTTTAGTTTCCAGATATGGAACTGCTTTTATAAATTGTTGTAATTCATAAATCAAAGCAAAGCAAATGTCCATACTTAAGTGAATTCTCTAGTATTTCTCGTAGCCTCTTGTCATTGCTTTTACCATCCACTCTTCGGAATTCGCTCTTTATCTTTATCTTTTTTTTCAAGGTCCTTCTGTGGAATCGCATAAAAAATGTATTCACACAAATTTCTTGTGTCAACTTGAAAGTTCTGAAGCGAATTAGCAATTTGAGCAACGCTCAAACCAAATTGAGGATTCGTGTTGACTTTAAGTTGTTTGCTTTACTTGTGAAAATGGTTTTTCTTGTCACTTCTGCTTCTCTTGATCAAATGGTAAGTGTCAATGAAAGACGAACTCATACTACTGCCACTTATTTTCCAAATAAGCTCGTACTATATATTTTCATTGAACTGTGGTTCCAGGTCAAGTTATTTTGACACATGCAGCTGTTCTGATTGTGTACAAGGAAATTGCTGAATTGTTTCTTCGAATTTGTTTTATCTAAGTTTTACCCATGTTTAACCTTAGGAGTACCTCGAAAATTGTTCTAAAAATGACTTTGAAACAAAAAACAATTTACAAATTATAGTTTTATTCTTGACATCACTAATTTGCCTGAACAACTTGAATTTTTTCACAAACTTGTGTAGTACAGTCTGGTAAAGTGCTTTACGACGACCCAAACATGTTTTTCTGCCAAATTTTCACGGGTTTTTAGTGAATTTTAAGGGCACAATAGGCCTCGTCCCAGCAGGCCGCAGTGCAGAACTTCCCCACCTAATAATAATAGTGAATTTTAATGGGGAAATTTCTACTTGTCGAATGAAAATTGATGGAAAATTCTTCATGAAAGTATCAGCATAGAAGTATGCAATTTCTAACAAAAATAATTTACAATTTATTAAGTCTATGCAATATAATAAAAGTAATTCAAAGAGACAATTTCAAGGATGTGTCTATGTCTAAAATCTACCTAATAATTTATGAAAATTGTCCACTGTTCATTGTCCGCATTGTTTCTGTATTTTGCAAATAATTGTTTCAAAATGATGTTGCATATTTTCTGTAGTTGCCGTTTCATTTGTGGATAGATGCATTTCACACATAATTTGCGTGGACATTGTAATTACCAAGTCATCTATTTTAATTTTGTGGCAGAAAAATCTATGGCAATGTAATGGTTGGAGTGTTTTTTTTTTAGAATATTCATGCTATTTGCCTCATTAAATTATTTTAATTGATATCATTCGAACTATGTAGATTGGCAATAAGCTTGAATTCTTTTCTATCATCACATCAAAGTTTCATACTGAACTATTTTGTATTGCATTTAAATGTATTTATGGGATTTTAGCTTTGAAATTAAACACTATGATTATTTGTTGCTTTAGCGATTATTATTATTCAAAGGCTTATGATGCCATGTGAATATTGTACATTATATTTTAGGCTCACGTTTTAATACGTATTAGGCGGATTTTATAGAAACTTGACTTAATTAAAGTGAAGGATTAAAATGGCATTTGTGCATATCATTCTTTTTTTAATTTGTTACTAAATGTGCATTAATTAGTGGTAATAGCGCACAAAGATTTTAGACATTTATTAAATCATTTGAAAATCGTTGCTATTGAGGGATTATAAACTTCTAAACTGAAATTTTATATAATAGCATTTGAGCTTTAATTAAAATTTACCTTTAAATGAAACGAATTGTGAGCTTTAATGTATTATAATACAATTCGAATATTCATTAGGTTCTTTTTGTTGACTTTGATGCCTAAAGAATTCATTATTGCTGCTTGCTGACCAACATTTTTGCATTTTAGACAACACATCTGGTCATTCTAAAATATAGAATAATATAGTATAGTATATCATCCAATACCACAACATCTTTGGCTAACCGCAAGAGCCATTGTATGCAGCAATTTTATTGTGCAATTTATATGATTTTCAAATGGATATACCAAACATTTTCTACCCAAGTGCGGGTTTAATACACGAAGAGCACTTAGCTGTATATACTACATATGTATATATTCGAATACACTATATATATACACACTGCACTTACATAAACAAACACGTGTCCTGCTCTTCTTTACTTGACTGACAGCGTATGCCAGCTTGGACTTTCTTCCTAGCTGCTCCTTGGCTGTGTATATCGGTTGTTTAACAGTATTCCGAGCGAAAATTTAGCAATAAAACTAAATCGAATTCAAACAGAAACTTCATTTACAGTTCATCAAGTCGAGCTGCCTACGTCTAGCTCCATCCTGCTCCTCCTTCTGTCTGAGTCTGTAACGCTCTCGACTGCCTCGAGCTAGGGCAAACAAGTCTGTAGCTGGCTCATAAGTTTTTGGCTGCTGCTGCTGCTTCTGGCCAACAAGAAGAAACTTCGAACTTGACTTTTATGCTAAATTAAATTGGCCAGGAAATCCAACGTACCAAATGCGCATACGTGCTTACATCCATTGTCCATAGAACGGCAAACAGAATAGAGAATTCGATCAATTAGTAAATGTAATAATAAAAATAATAATTATACGAAAGTTGTAGAGTATATAACAATGAATTATTCAAATTAAGTTGATGCATAATATTATTTATAGTTTTTCAGCTGAAATTTGAGTAAGGGTATTAGCTAGTTGGTCTTGTGCAATCTGCGGCTTAAATGTGAAGTGTGTGTGAGTATGTGTTCTACGATTGGCATCGATATGAGCCGAAAAGTTCAGGCGTTTATATGCTAAATTGGTTTGTACCAATTTAAGTATTAAGTTGGCTTCAATATGCAAAACTTTGCAGCAGGTGTGAAAATATCGAACACCGAACAACGAACACTGACTCTCAAAACTGAGAATTTAATTTCCAACCAATATTGTTGAACAATTAACACAATTTGCAATTGTTCTTTGTGAACTATATTTAATGTATGCGGTTTTTCTAGCCAAATGCAAAACCAAAAACCAAAAATGCAAAATTCTATGATAATTATTAATTGATTAGGCACGTGTGCATATATATTTATAGGATTTTACTGCTATATTTAACGTTTGATGTTGCGGCTATTGAAGCATTCATCAAATTGGCAATAATTTGATAAAGGGTTTTGCACGTGCCAAGCGATATATGCCAAAAGGGTTTACATTTCTTTTAAGACCCTATGATTTAAGAACACTAAAGGGTCGATAAGTGCGTAACAGGCAGAAGGAGCTGTGGCAGACCCAATAAAGTATGGTTTGTATATTCTTGAACAGAATGACAAGTTCAATCGAAGAAGCAATGTTCGTCTGCAGGAACAAACTAGATTTCAAAAACTATAAGAGCTACAGTATTATTTATAGAACTTCGTCCCTTTTTGTTGAATATTTTTATATTCAGGATATAATAAACGTTTTTGTAAACTATTGTGAATTGTCCCTACTGTTGTAATTTTTTTTTAAATTTATTTTATTACATTTTGTTTTGTATTGAGAATTCGGCAAAGCATTGGGAGAAACCTTGTCGACTGCTTGGGGCCACAAAGTGCACACACAAACAGTTTCTGTGCAAATTCACGAATCGTTGCATGGGTTAATACTCACTGAGTATTTTCTATATGTACATATATACGTATATATATATATATATATCACACAATCGCTGACTTATGTGCGGTCGAACGCGCTGCAAAAATCCCCTTAACTGAAACTGCAAATTGTTAAAGACGGACCCAACTGAATGGTCTAAGGCATTGAAGCGTTTAATATACTTGAAAGAGTGCTCTTCCCTAGAAGCTAAACGAATAGTATTCGTCTGACTATTACGGGAATTGAATAGTCAGCTTAACTTGTTGATTATATATAGAATAACTATATCATATATACACCAAATAATGCTGTACATAATTATAATAATGAAACGAAACTAAACAAAAATGTTCATGCTCAAATTATTGCGCACTTTGTATAAATTACATAAATTGCATAAAGTTTTTTTTAAATTGAAATTTAAACGCAATAAAATTGTCGAAATTTATGCATTGTGATAATAAATATGTCAAGTTCATAATTAAGTGTAAATATATTAAAATTTTTGTTTAATTTGAAGCATCAATAAACACTATTACTAAAATGAAAATTTGCGTAAAATATTTCGGAAACTTTTTAATTAAATTCAGTTTAGAGCAAAGCTCTAAATGCAAGTATGAATGTGTGGATGTGAGTGTGAGTGCTGCTCTTAAATGACCTGATAATTTCATAAATCTGCACAAAATGTGCACAAACCCAGCCAATGAGCTGTGCCTGGGTAACGGAGGAGATACGGGGGGCAGATTTCAGTTGGTTGTTGTAATTTGCGTGCTAATTTCCTGGAGCACAAAACTTGTGGCAAACTGTGCAAACATTTCGCATCATTCCGTCAACATGCAACATGCACAAGGAGCGAGTGCTCTCAGACAGAGATAGATCGAGATGGAGAGCGACTGGGAGACAGACGACGACGGACGTGCACAGAGATTTGCATATCTTTTGAAGCAGCCAAAGGCAAACGCAAAAGCAAGAACAAGAGCAAAAGCGAAAAGCTGCTTGGCACAACCACTTTGAGGTCTCTGACGAGTCTTTGCCTGATTTCTGTGCTGCGACTGGCGTCTTCTTTGGCCCATTCATGCCGCACAGCATCCTTGCCGCATATCTTACACTATGCATCTGGCTTAGTTTGTTTGCCACGGCAGATGCTTCTGCTGCTCCCGCTGCTGCTGCTGCTGATGCTGCTGCTGCTGTTGCTGGTGAGCTCTTCACAATTTCCATGTGAAGTTGGCAAAAGCCAAAAAGCCACGACCGCCCACAAAACGTGTGGGCGTACCCAATTGAGAGGCAATCCTTTAATATTTATCACTTAATTGACGTGCCACAGATATTTAATGCCAGCATTTTCCAAGCTTAATATAAAAATGCAGATATATTCATTCATTAAATGAGCTTTGAAAATTGCAACTGCAATCTCAATAACTGGGCGAGAAAGCGAGCAGAAAGTCATTTCATTTGTTCGAAATTTGTTTTTATTGCAACTGCAAAATGAGAAAAGTTGCTAAAAGCCAAGAAATTTCATTCTGTTTATGCTCGACTCTAATCGTATTGCAGGCCAGGCCTAAAAGCAAGGAACAAAAAGAGCAAGCGGAGAGACAAAGGGGCAGCATCAAAATGGATCTTTACAATTACCTATGCAAATAACTGAAAGATACCCTGCACTCTACCATTCCACTATAATGTATACTCCCTCTAACAGCAACAGAAACAGAAACTTCAACGAATGACTACAACAAACCAACGAACTTGGAGTACAGACAGCAACTCCAACAGAACTAGCATCAAAATTAGAAATCCCCCAAAAGAGTATAGAACTTTCCATTCAGACCGAATGTAGGAGTATGAGTGCGAGTCCGAGAGCGAGTGTGTGTTTGTTTGAGCATGTGAATGATATTTGCTCCTCGACTAAGTAGCCAAGTCCGAAATTGTAAATTGTTGCTGGCCAGCCAAGCAACCGAGCGGCAAATTTTTGGTTTGACCATCAGTAGTTACGCTGAGAGAAATTCTTTTCTCGCTTTATTTCGCACATTTACATATTTTTTACTGTTGTATATTCAGAAAATTGTTTCGAGGACACACTAATTTATGTCATTTTCCAATTTACTTTTTATAAAAAGAATTAGTTGAGTTTCATTTGATCGACGCAATCGATAGATTATGTGAACACGTAAAGAGTGAATGGTAAACATCGATTGTAACAATCGATCTTTTTCATGCTATAAAACATATATGTTACGTTCTTCGTGGATGTTAATGGGTACAGGTAGATTCATTGATATTTAATAATTATAAAAATAATTATTATAGTTAAAAAGTGATTCGTTTTTTGAAAATATTTCACCTTATGCATGCTTACATTTTCATCTTTGTAGGTAAAGTGTGCCCGTTTGACTATGTAGTATTATTCATCGTAAAGCTGGTATTTTATGCTGCCATACAAAACAATTATCGATAAACCTTGTAAATTTACTATTGATGTTTTTGGCGCTGCAATAAATTCACGAAATAAAACCAGGCATAGTAACCCGGAACTGTAATTAATATTTTAAATTGTATATTAATATGCAACTCTTACCAGATTTCAGTTATTGGCGCTTTTTTGGCTCAGTGCAGTTTAGCGCCGGGCATTGTACAATCAGCAACCACAGACCACATAAAAATGGCAGCTGAACACAACTGCATATGAAATGCCATACGATTACAGCAGAGTGTGCTGGTTCCGAAGTCTCTCTACTGCTGATGTTTCTTGTGCTCTTGCTACTACTGTTACTCTCGCTCTTGCTACTGCTGTTACTCTTGCTCTTGCTACTGCTGTTACTCTCGCTCTTGCTCCTTCTGGTTTTAACTGCTTGCAATTGTCCTATGTGGAGCTGCCAATTAGATGACTGGCTGTGAGACATGAAAAGGTACCTCGTGGAGAGAATGGATAAGACTCTATTCTCATTGATGGCTTCGTTGCCATGACAGCGTCAGAGCAGAGCGGCTCATGATGACATTTCTGCTATATCCAAGCACTTTGGCTCCGTGTTCTGTTGCGGCTGTTACTGGCGCTGGTGCTGCTGATATGGGTTAGAAGTTCGTTATAAGCGGGTTACGTTATTTTCATCATATTTCTAGAGCAGTAAAAAGCACAGCCGAAAGAATAGTCAAAGAACGAAAAGAGAAGCAGAACTGAGCAGAGAACAAGCACAGCTGCCACTAGAAAATTTATGATTGTGTCTCATAGAATTTTTGCCTGGAAGCCAAAAACCAAAATGGAATTGATATCATTGTGATTTATTATGATGATGAGAGACACCAATCTCAAACATATGACGATGTTTTATCGTTGGCAGTCACTTAGCAACTTTCAATCGATTGCAATGCAAATTGAGTCAATCAATGGAGTTGAAAATAGTGAAGTCATCCATCATGTTTAAACTAGCTTTAGCTAAATTAAAATTAATGTAATCATTAATATTTGAGTGTATACATTCTATGATTTTCGATATAAAATTTTGGACAAGTTCAAGTATTTTTGCAAACTCAAGACCTGTATAAACATAGTTTATCTGAAGTATTAACTATTTGAACAGTTCAATTTAGTATTTAGCTGTGAGTTGAACTTGTTTGCATTTTAGGCAACAATCCGAAAAGTTCTTGTAAACAGCTTTACCTGTTCTTTGGTTGATTTGCAATTTAGTCCAGCCTCAAGTCAATTCCTTATATGTCGACGGCAACACAGTTAAAGGCTATGTCGTTCGTTTTAGCCCTTTTTGACATTCAATTAATATGCAAATTAAGCTCAACATCTCAACTGACTCTCAAACTGCCAACGATTCCATATGCGATAAGCAAAATTTAAGGCAACACTCATGCTCCGTCGACTCTTGACTCTCGAATCTCGATTACCTCTCTCTCTCTCTCTGTGTGTGTGTGTGTGTGTGGCTTGTACATTTAACCCTCTTACACTCTAGCATCGCGGCAAAGAATAAACAGAAAGAGCAGAGTATAAAGGAGCATAGAGTGGCAGAGTGGCAATTGGATAGGTATTGGATAGAATGGATAGAAATTAGAAAACCAGCTTAGTGATTCCGCCAACGTTTGCAGATTTCGTGCATAGTTTCAATTGCTTTGCCACAGGCAACAGCCACTGTGTATGCTATGCTGTGTATGGAATGGTGTGGTGAATGGAGTTTCCCTGGCCCACTGGGAGTCCACAGGAATGCCCGTTGGAATTTACGAGACCCTCGAGATTAGTTTGCGATGTTGTTTGCCTTAATTGCAAGTAAGAGGCGTGGCCATGTCGCCAAGTCAGCGGATTGTGTTCACAAACAAAACAGACTACGTATACAGATACAAAAAAAAGTATACAACAGTAGGGACCCAGCCCTACAGTAAGCTCCCTGCTTTTAGTATTTCCAGAGCTGTATATTTCTTTCGTAAATCGATTCCGTTAACAGATATCGATAATCAGTAGCGACAGTAAATATAGTGTTCTTGGAGATGGTGTTCTTGGATATGGTGTTTTTGGAGATGGTAATTATAGGTACGGTGGATATGGATATGGATATGATGTATTGGAGATAGTATTCTTGGATTGATGTTGGAGATCTTTGAATATGGCATCCTTGGATATTGCGTCATTGGCGGTGGCTTTTTTGGATGATCTAATAAATTGAAAAACATATTTTAATTCGTTTTTGATTTATGATAGAACTTAATACCAAATACGAAGGGACGGACTCCGGAAACCAAAAATAAAAACTCGTGCTTCCTTCCGCGGGTTACACCCCAAGCGACTTTGCACGTTGTTAATAGACCCTTTTGTGTTTTTTAAACACAGGGTCAAATAAAAACACGAGAAAGAACCGAGCGTGTGAGTGAGAACAAGCTACAGACAAATGAAACTTGCCAACGATACATTTGGCATTCCACATTCCGCATACGCCGCGTGTACCGTACAGGACAACAGACAACAGGATATTGTAGTATTCGTTAGGGCAATTGGTGTTTGCAGCACGGTAAATACTCGTATTGCAGCGCCGAGCTCCAAATAAATACATTTATCGACTCGAAAGGCATTCGCAAATATCTCTAGCATGCATAAATTCAACTCAAGTATTGAGCAACTGATGTAGATAGCGAAAATTGTGGATGAGAGGCGAGAGCAGTAGCTGGTTGGAAGGGGCCACACTTTCTGTATTTGTTTCCATTTTATATCTTATTTATTTCAATTTTTTGCCCATTCGTTTGCGACGTGTGTGTCGATGTGGCACATTTTATTGCAATGTTCTTCTTATCCTCTGGGATGCAATTTCAAAATATATTGCACTCACTACTCGTTTCGTCCTTTCGTAGCAGACTGAGCCGAGAAAAGCAGAGCACCATTTATATTTTATGTAATACATTTTGCTTGCTTGATTTTTGTTTTTGTCGCCATCAGCATCAGAATGAGCATCAGTATCAGCATCGCCATTGCTGTTGACTTGAGTGATTGTAATAAATTATTGCCAACTTTATCAGGGCCAATGAAGTTGCCTTTTAGCCGGCTTAAAGTGTCAATTCAATTGGTAAAGTATTTGAATGCAATTTCCTAACCCAGAATCAGAACCAGACTAAATAGCTCAACTTCAAAGTAAAGTAATCACTTTATATACATTTAAAAAGCACATCATTACATTACATTATATTTAACGTACACATCAAGAAATAATTCAAAATTATAATGAATGAATGAAACCGTAACCGTAACCGTAACCGGTAAACCTGTTTCATTTTCAAAAACCGAGACCGAATCATCTGAATTGGTTTTTATTTGTAATATTTAATTTTAAATATTTACATGAAATTTTGAATTCATACTAATTTACAAATTTATTGTTATTTAGATTTGTCGTCGTTAGCTTGATCAAGCTATACTATCGATAGATATCAGAAGATTTTCTTTCATTTAAGGATATTTAATAAAGTTAATCACTGTTTAGCAATCATCTACAAAACGCGGTAAAAGTTGGCATCAAAAGTATTTCAAGTATTCAAAAGGATTTTTGTATTTAATTTCAAAAGAAATTATTTTAAAAACCGAATCCTGAACGAAACCGAAACCGTAACCGAAATAAAATTTAGAAACGAAATCGAAACCGAAAGGTCTGGTGAAACCGAAACCGGAACGTTATTTTCAGTCGGTTTCGTTTCCTGATCATTTTCATAAGAATTGAGAGTCAAAAGTAAACAATTTACTTATTGGAATATAACTCTAAATTCGAATCAAGTATGCATTGATTTTGAAGTTTGGGTACTTTTTCATTAAGGAACGACAATACTTATTCATTTTCTAGTATTCGTATTCAATTTCGATAAAGAAACGCATATAAAAAAATTCAGCCCCAGTCAATGTCGATAAATATCAGAATACTTTCAACATGGTAAGTAATCTTTGTGCGGTAAGTTGTGAAATTTAGACTGCACCGTGTACCGCCTAATGTTTGAATCTTTATCACAGAAAATGCAAGTTAACGATGATATTCGACTGGATTGCATAACTTCTAAAAAACATGGTGATATTATTGTGACTGCAACGCCTGCGAAACGGCATCGAGGTTTTATTGTGACTTCAACGCCAATTAGCTTATCCAGGGCACATAATGTTCTCAAAGAACAGAAAGATATTCAAAAAATTGGCTTATATGATATTAATGATGATCCACGCAATGCGGGGATGAATCATCCCAGTAAAACAAATGACTATAAACAGCAAACCGCAATAAATGGAAACGGGAACTATCCAATTTATACCAATGAATGTAATCGGTATTCCAACGTTATTCGAAATGAATACTTTTCTGTCAATACGGATGAATATGATAGGAATCCTAATGAAACGTATTCTATTAGTCGAGTTGATCAATATATATTAGATGGAAATGATGATAATCTGTATAATTCCAATAGAAATGATGGGGACAAATATCCCAGCAACAGAAATAACTATAATCGAGATCCCATTACTAATATAAACAACAATTATCACAGAGATAGATCGGATTATAATCGATATCCCAATAGAAACGAAATGGAAAACTATCCTGGTAATAGAAATGAATTTTGTCAGTATCCCAATGGAAATGGAAACGAGAATTATTACAGTAAGAGAAATTGCTATTATCAGAATCCTATTTCAAATATAAACAATTATCCCAGAGATAGACCGGAGTATGATCAGTATTTCAATAGAAACGAGGTGGAGAACTATCCTTGTAATATTAATGAATTTTGTCAGTATCCCAATGAAAATAGAAACGAGAATTACAGTAGAAGGAATGACTATTATCAGAATCCCAGTCAAATGAATAACTTGACTCATTCTGGTTATCAAAATTATTATAGTACTTTCTCCAACAGAATTGGATCGGCGAATTATCCCAGCGATGGAAATGAATATAATCAGTATTTCAATAGAGATGCAAATCGAAAGGATAACGTAGACGGGGCTTCAAGAATTAAAGATCAAATCCATCTCGAAAATCGATATGAGACGGATTATTTAAATAAGCAAGAATATTCCCACTGGAAAAGCAATTCAAATGGCGCTGTCACCAATCTGAATCTGAATTCTCACGTTGCTCATTGTGGAAACAATTATTTAATAAATACTAAAAACACTCAAAATATGAATAATATAAACAGCGCTACAACCAATCAACTTAATAATCGTAATCAAAATAAACGCAATCATGATCAAGAGGCAGTACTGTCGACCAATATCAAACGGGCGAGGACTGACGAACTACGAATATTTAAGATCGGTACGATGGAACTACCATATATCGCGCAATGTATTAAACCTTTACCACAGCCTGAGCATGAATCTTACTTAATCCAATTTATTCAACGCAAGCATAATTATATTGTAACAGTACCAAAATCAGTAATTCCTGGAGAACAATTAAAGATTCCACCATTTATTATTCGATCCGGTAGATCGGTTTATACCACGATTCGTCGAAATATGCGCAGTAAATTATCGGGTGTAATATTTAAAAATTGGGAGCATTGGTGGCATTATTTCAACTGGTGCGAGGCGGATATAAATAAACAGCTTGCTCAATATCCAGGCGTTAATATGCTTGAAAAAGGATTTATGCCCTACAAGATGAATTATACCAGGAATCACACGGTGGAAACGTTCATTCGATTTGTAGGCAATAGCTATCGGGTTAACAATGATAATTACGAATTGATAATGGCCCACACATTTGAGCTGATAAACCTCGAATATTTGAAACATTTACCAAATCAACAAAAAGCAAACGTACAGGATATCATACGGTATATGCCAAACAACTTGTGGGCACACAATATGCGTGGTATGATACATCTCTGGGCAAGTTACTGGCATACGATAAAGACTAACGCCTCAGCTCGCATGGAAGATATTATCGCAATCGAGAAACAATGGAATAGCGTCCAGTTTCACTGGTTTGCAAAAATGGCTTTCGAAGAACTGAAACGTATTAGAGAAATTGAGGATATAGATCCAATTGAGGATATAGATCCAATTGAAGTTATAGATCCAAATGAGGATAGAGATCCAAATGAGGATAGAGATCCAATTTGAATGTGTACCTTAAGAAGGTTGCTGTAAGCACAATAAAATGGTTATAATTAATAGTTATTATTTACTCTCTTTCACTAACTTATTCTAGTAATATATAGGACTTTAAAACTTAGGTTGTGTGCACAGCGGATGCCCTACTGTTTATATTTGTGAAGTAAACAAAAGTTCAGCACATTTTTTTGCATAAAGTTGTTTAATTTGTTATCGCAAAATGCACCTGAGCCACAGCTTCAGGCACAGCCGCAACCCGAAGAGAGGATATTCAAGTGGAAAGCCAACTGAAGTAGCCTCACGGAAAATGTATACGTTTGTATATATACATATATATATATATATACACCCAAAAAGGAAGAGAACAAAAATGGAGACAAAAAAATGGAAAATGTTGTTGCATATTAATCCGACAGAGTATTTCACTCAGCGAGCGCCTCAACCGCAGCCCAGGCAAACACAGGCAGATATACATGGACAAAAAGACGGAACGACGGACAAACAGACACAGACGAAGAGCGCTCAGAGTGGCCTGAGCCAGGACTCCAGCTACGACGCGGGCCCAGCGACCACGAAAGACATTTATTGTATCCTTAGCGCGCTTGACAGACGCGTGCTGAGACGATGATGAATTTCCCTACGTTGTCGCTAAAAAAAAAGGCAACAACCAAAGTCAGTGTTACGAGCAAATAGCGGAAGTGCCAAAGAGAGAGACTGAAAGAGCGCACGAGACTGAGAAAGCAAGAGAGAGAAAGAGGGAAAGGCAGAGTATGGGAGTGATAGAATGAAAGAGAGACTTACAAACTGGTGGGAATTGGGAAAGCAGCCAGGCAGACAAAATGTGACGAAAAAATGCAAATAAAATGTCGGCTTATTGAGTGAGTGAAGAGGTTCACGTCTGGGCACCAAGGGTTGGCTGGGGGATACGGGTGTCTGCCTTTTAGTTGATTGAAAAAGGTGATGCCAAGGTCTTTTATACCCTATACGAAATATGCACGATAAGTTTAACATACCTTGTTGTAGTACAGCTTTAGGTTACATGAAAATTGATTGTTACATATGATGATAATTGATCTCTTTCTTTCTCCCTCTCTGCACTTATTCGTTCCATTTATCGGCTGCAGCGGCTAGAAATAAACAAAATTATTGATCTAATTCTTTATATTTGTTTTCTAAACGCAAAAAATCAAACCAGGATCGCTAGATATTTGCCCCAACTTATGTAATTTTGCAGGCTTTCTTTTACCCACTTCAATTTCGACGCAAACACGTTCACGTTTTAATTTACCGCAATTTGTAGAGTCGATGGAGATGTGCGTGCGACAAAATTAGTTCATGGTAACTTTTTATCGATAACTGAGTTAAAATCGATATTAAACATAAATCTTATTGGTAAATATGAATTTCAAAATAAACTAATACAAATTATGATTACTAATTTTTAAAAGTTTTAATACTTGTTTAATATATATTAATGGTTTTTTATAAGGTATCTTATTGTTTTGTCAGTTTAAATTATGTTGTCTTTTTAAAAACGCTTTGTTCAATGGAGTTAAATATGAACTCTAGCTGCATTTTGCTTTAATAAACCGTCTTCGTATGATTTACTTACCAATAAGATAACAATTATTATTAGCTCAAATATACAAGTGTCAAATATAATTACAAAGTATTTTAAATATATCAATTTACCAACTCCAGGAGTTACTGAACCGAAAGCCTTAAGTAAGGTGTCATGGGCTGACAAACACATTCGCTTAAACAACCTCACACACTTGCGCAGCAGTTTTGTTAAGTTGTATATTGTGTGATTGTGTGAAGCACATTTATCAGGCCTTTAAGGGTGTTTGCATAAAGCCAAGGCCATAATATTTAATTTGAAATTGTATCCTCGGGCATTGGGTTTATGTTTTTGAATCTGAAGCGCATCAAGTGCAAACAAACTCTCATACTCATCGGAATGGGTTTAAAAATATATAAATATTTGTAGCTATATGTGTAGATGATATGTTAAAATGATGTGCATGATACTAAAAGGATGTTGTGTATAATGAAGCAACAATATTAAGAATATTTATGTATTTTTTTTTTAATATTAGATTTAATTCCCTTTCAACTTATTCCGATTGTAATCGATTCATTAAGTGTAAGGTCTAATTTGAGACTTTGCTCACAAGCTTATAAACGATTACTTATATCGATATCTAAACTTCGTGCACTGTTGCGTTTCAATATTATTTATTAATTGTACTTTATTTTCATTATTTTAGACATATATATATATAGAATTTTAATATTACGACTTTTCAATAGTAAATAATAAAATTAATCGATTAATCAATTGATTATTTTCAAAAGTCTCAATTCTAATTCTAATTCTAACTACAATTCGAATTTAGTAAGAAATAAAAGAAAAACATACCATGCTTAGTGTTTAAATAAAATTAAAAATATATAGATATGTAATCAAAATTGCTGCTTTGAATTTCTATTTACATTATTTATGACTTTATTAATCGATTAAAGAATCTTGTTTGCCATCCCTATTCAATCACAGCGCTAAGAAAAGAATGAGAGAGTGAGAAATAGAACAACAAGTCATGTTCATTGTTTAATTAAAATTCAATTAAAAGCCTGCACGCACGTGTAACTACCAGGTGCTCAATCATAATTTAAATTTGTCCCAAATTTAATTATGAAGACCCCATCTCTACACCCAACACACACATACAGCTTGGCCGCATATATGTAAGTAAATAAACAAGAGCCACGAAAACACAGGGTTGTTCAGTAATTGGTAATATGCTCGCTCGACATTTGAATATTTTGCTGCTAATTGAGAATTGTAAATCAGATTTGCATTAATATTTCATGGTTCGCTACAGTTCCGTTCGTTTACATTTAAATTGTGAAATGTTGCTAATATTGTGGCGCTCAAAAAGTTGCCACTGCACACAGAATGATGGTTAACTGCAGTGCTGCCACCTAGTCGATGGTTTACACTTGCATGCAGCTCATTTCATGAGCAGTATTAGCAACAAAATAATTAAAAATGCGTAGTGCATGTAGGCAAATGGAGACTAATTAAATTACATATTGATTAAACAGCATTCAACATTCATATAGCATTCGATCAATTAAAACAAAAGTGAAACGCCTAAGTAATATTTACACACGATGTAATAGAACAATACTGAGAGTTGCCACCCATATCCATGGCCATTCTTCGACTATAGATCTGGCAACTATGTATTCATCGCATACATCGTATGGAAGGTGAATACGTGTTTCTCATATAGATTTGGCAACCATGAAATCATCGCATACTTCGTATGGTAAGTCTATGATCACTACGAAGTTCTGCCCTATCTTCTCAGATCCCAACATAACAAATAATAATCCATAATGTGCAAATATTCACTGTTAATGGCACTCCATAATTCATTTATTACATCAAACGAAACCACAGCAGGACAAATCAATTAAAATGCAATTAATCAAAGAGTCAAAAAAATATAAAGATAACTATAAAATCAATGTAGTCATAATTAATTTCATAGATGCAATAGCGTAAAGAAGGCATAATTAATCTGCATAAAAATGCAATCCAGGGAATTCGAGTGAAAATCCCACAAATTACACTTGTTGCTAATTACTTTATTTTATTTATCATAATATCTATTATGGATTTCATAAATGATATTTAAATTAATATAGAATCGTTACAAAGAATAATTACGAAACTGTC
Organism: Sphaerogastrella javana; assembly: GCA_037040025.1. NCBI lineage: Eukaryota > Metazoa > Arthropoda > Insecta > Diptera > Drosophilidae > Sphaerogastrella > Sphaerogastrella javana. The sequence goes on along the minus strand of JBANCZ010000025.1, from coordinate 18,580 downwards.
TTGTTTGCGTTAACTATCGGATTGTCGGGTGCTTTTGACTGTCGCTTTCACTTGTCCAACTAAACAATAAATATGAAATTAGATATGATGGAATTTTAATTTGAATACTTTCCCGAAAAAAAAGAAGCACTCACACATTGTAAACAATTTGTTGGCAAATAAAATGCAAATGTTTGCACCTGGAATAAATTACCAACGTCAGCAACAAATACCAACAAACAACAACAATATCACGAACAATATTCGTAAATATTTTAAATTGTGTGCAGAGTACATCCTGTTGCACACAAAATACTGTCGACTATACTACATATAGTAGATGGTATATGCAAGATTTATCAAAATTTCTGTGTGGTGCATCAACAAACAGACAAATGCAATATTTACTCGACAAATACGATACTCTGTGAAAATTAGTCCACAGTCACGCCTATAATCTATAGAATCACTGTGTGAGGAAAGGGGAATCTTTAGAGGGAAGTTTGGCATTTGAGCCTTTTTGAACTGAATAAACTGATTTAATAATCAAAATGAATTTTGAGTTAAATGGCAATCTATCATTTTCCTACAAGTCTTCACCTTTTGCTGACCTGTGGCCATTATTTTTCGAACATTTCAGATCATTGGGACAGGGGTCGACATCTTTACGTTGTTCGGGTCCTTCTGTTTCTGTTGGTGTCGTCTTTATATGTAGCTGTAGCTGTCTGCTGGGTAATTTCATTATGAGTTTTATGACTTTTAATTAATTTTCAAAAGTGCACAATTTTACACCAGTGACTCTTTCCCTCTGCCCCCCACACACACACTCAGCCATCCATTCGACCATTTGACTGTCCGGTCGTCTCTGACCGGAAGAGTGCCATAATTTCCGCAACAAAAACTTGAATGCAAAAGGCAGTTCATCTGCAATTCGAATGGCCCAGATGAGTACAGCGTAGTGGAGTTCGTTGCAGCTGTGTAACAAGCGTCAACAACATTCAATTAATTTTCTGTACTTTTTGGTCGCCAGCGCACAAAAGATGGAAAGTTTTCGGTATTTCAGTATTTTGTATTCAGTTTTGGCCAAGCGTCCAAATGTTCATCCGGCTTTTGTACTATGTTCAACTTTCTGATTATTTACAGACAACAATACAGAAAAGTTGCATTTCCACTATCAACATTATAACATTAAATATATGTAAATGTACACTAGACGGCATTGCCCGGGGTCTTTTTACGTATTTATACTTTAAGGGATGCAGTTTGAAAGAATGTGACCATATTTGAATTTAATGGAACTTGCTCTTCGAATTATTGAGATCTGTGAGCCTTGGTATGTTAAAAAATACAGAAAAATGAGTGTAGGTTGAGTATTTTTTATTTAGTATTATTTAATATATATCTGCATTTTTAATGGTAAACATAGATCGCTCTGAGATTGCGATTATTGATATTTTTATAGATTTTTTATTCAAATAATATCTGTGAATAGTGCTTCGGAAAAGTAAATACAAATTTGTAAATATATTACTAAATAATTTGTGTTTTATCAAAATTTTATTTTACCACAATGACTATAGTTTTCAAAAGTTATTTCCATGTAGCAAACTGTTTATTACTGTTCATATTTTATATGAACAATTGTGTCAATTTGGCTGTCTAAAATTTCATTGAATATCTGAAGTATACAAAGCAATTTTGAGTACGTAAATATTTTACCATTACCCTAAAATGTCTGCCGAAGTTGAGGAGATGATGAAGCGTTTTCAGGTCTTACCGAATATACAGGGTATTATGGTAGCTGATTACGATGGTATACCTATTAAGTCAACTATGGACAATCAGCAGTCAGTTCATTATGCACATCATATGCACGTTCTAACGGAGAAGGCTCGGCAGGTGATCGCCGATTTAGATGCTACGAATGAGTTTGTCGCCATGCGAATGCGTACCTCATTTTATGAGATTATACTCATGCCCTCGGATAACTATTATATTGTGGTCGTTCAAGGTCCCTGTGACTGAGCTATGCAATCCGATTTATTTCAGTTGATGTTATTTATATGTTAAATTCGAAAATCTAATAAAATTCTTCAAGTGTTTAGATCTGTTGTTTTAAACAATTTTTATACCAATATGGCAAATTATCACCTCTGGTGATAATAATACAATAAAATAATATGTATAAATATATTTAGAATTATTTATTTATTTTTAGAATTTTGTTATATACAAATATATCGAAATAATAGAGTATAAAAATGTATATATATATTTATAAAATGTAGTGTAATGCATCAATATTTCTGTTAAAAATGAAATGTATGATAGTAATATAAAAAAATATCCATTTCATATTGAAGTTATGTTAAAAATAATTTTTCCTTTACTCTAACAGTAATAGGAGCCTTTGTAAACTGTATCTATGTCGATTATAATATTTGATATGTTTATTTTTTGTTGTTCAGTCGTTTTGTTCATTGTTCAAATGTTATGACAAAATTAATTAAAACTAGATCTGTTTTCCAATTACGTTTTTGGATTTAAAATTCGCTATGCAGTTGCCATCAAACTCAGCAGTATATGTAAGCTCATGCTACAGAGTTGCTCTTTGTCAATCAATCAATCAATCAAGCGCATAATTCATCATCATACAATCAGCGGCAATATGTGCACTAAACAGTCAGCCCAACAACTCAAACGGATGCGCCGCCAATTCCTGGAGCTCGACCTCAGAGGCGATGCAAAAATCGAGCACAACCAACTGGGCGACTGCCTGCGCATTCTGGGCGCCAATCCCGATGAGGCAACCATACGTCAGCACATCCGACTGTTGCGTGAAAGGCACATTGAGCGCATTTCCTTTGACGACTTTTTGCATATCTTCGATAGTATCCAGTCCAGTGCAGCAGAAACATCCGCGGAGCGGGAAACACTGGTTGACCAGTTTGTGAACGTGTTCGCCTTCTTTGATGACCTAAACACTGGCTACATTCGAGCGGACAAGCTTAGACAGATTCTATGCAGCTGTGGAGACCGACTGACAATCGAGGAGATGGACGAGCTGTTAATCGATCATGTGAATACCGATGGTATGGTCAACTATGCAGAGCTAATCAACATGCTCATGAACAGTTAAGACTATTCGCGGCCAAAATGAAATAAAATTGGAACGATCTAGAAATGTTTTGTCATATATATTCTTCATTTAACAATGTTTACAGTACGAGGTTGCATTGAGCCAAGTAGTTAGTAACGATGAGTTAGATAACGATAAGATAATTAGGTTATCGTTGATTATGCATATGGTGATTTTTTAACGCTCTTAGGCAATTTAAAAGGTTCTGATGATCTGACACGCTAAATTATTATTTAATCAATTATTAATTATTTTATATAAAATATAATATACACAATAATAATAATAATACAGTAATATATAATACAAAAAAATATATATAATATAATATAAATTATTTTTCATGTTGGCATAATGATAGAGATAGCCATACTAGTGACAAGTGAACTATAACCATATGCATATAAAACCTTTTCAGATAAAAACAATAGCACAAAAATTTATATATAGTATGTGTATAAATATCCGTTTTGCATATTAAGCTAATCTGTGAAAATTAGCATGTTACACATTTTAACATTTTATTACAATTTAGACATAGTATTGGAGCATGACGAGACTTTAATTTGAATGTATATAGTCGTTTACCATTGATCTTTGTTCAACAGTAGATTACAATTCAACAATATCAATCCGAGATCAAATAAAAATGTTAAATGTATTAATTTTTCTGCTTTGCGCACCAACTATAATTTTAGCACAATATCGAATCATAGGGGGCCGAAATGCGGATATTCAATCGATGCCCTGGCAAGTATCGTTGCAGTTAAAAAATCGCCACTTTTGTGGAGGCTCTATAGTGAATCCGAAATATATCGTAACGGCTGCGCATTGTTTGTGGAAACGCTCTGCTAAGGATATTACTGTGGTGCCAGGCAGCAGTTTGGCAAGTAAAGGAACTCGTTATAAAGTTGTAGAAATCAAACCGCATCCTATGTCTAACGCCACCAATATGAAATTTGACGTAGGCATCATAAAAATGAGAGACCCACTTACGTATGGTAAAAATATTAAACCCATTCCACTGGCGAAGCAATCACCAAAACCTGGCAGTACAGTTATCGTCTCTGGCTGGGGTGTTTCTAAAAACATTAGACGACCTGATCATCTTCAATTTGTCACTGTGCGTGTTATGGACAAATCAAAATGCAGAAGTATATACGGTAAAAAAAAAATAACAATGACATCGCTTTGTGCTGCTAGCTCCGGCAAAGATGCCTGCCAGGGGGATTCCGGTGGTCCCTTAACCCAAGCAGGTACCTTGGTCGGTATTGTTTCCTGGGGTACAAACTGTGCGGATAAAGTATATCCAGGTGTCTACACGGATGTTTCTGTGGTGGCCGGTTGGATTAAATCTGAAATTCGTAAATAAATCGTTAAAAATCAATATTGATGCATTTATTTGGAACATTTATCATAACAATACAATTGTATAACTGAATATATATTGCAATAATTTAACACAGTTGTTATAAAACAAAAATTGTTAATGATCTTGTCTTGACTAATGATTGGAAATCTCCGGTTGATTACCGTGAACGATTTTCTCCTCCCAGAATCAAGATTTTCAAATTGTTCCTATTGCTTTCTTGCATGTTTCCTGCCCGGTCGCTCGCTTGATCGCTTGCTACTCATTCTTCAATCCCGCTTAACGACGGTCTCTGGATTCTCAGTCGACCGCTCACTTTCTGTTCCCGCACCCATGCTCTCCGGCTCACTATTAATTGAACCTTAAACATAGCATCAGTGTCACATGGTACAGAACTCTCACATGCAATTGTCGACCGCTCACTTTCTGTTCCCGTACCCGTGCTCACCGGCTCACTATTCACTGAACTCTGGCATGCACTTGCCAATAATTCGAACAGTGATTCCCAATGCTCTTGAGCTCCATTTGAAAATGAAAAATGTCATTTCAATTATGAACGCACAATTTGCGGCATTCCACGAGACAGTTGTTGCATATGCTCCAAAATGCAACGTTCCTCATGCAAAGTAGAATGACCAAAAATTGTCATAACAGTTCAGCAGCTCGTACTGTCCATTGACCATTGTCCATCGCCCATTGCCCATCGCCCATCGCCCATTGCCTAATGCTGTACGTTTTTCATTTGAGCGGATCCAAAAATGTTCAATATTTGACATGACATGGTGTATTGAGCATCACTCCATCAGTGGTTCCGGCGCTTAGCCAACTGACTGTCCAATGGATTGTAGAAATAATTTGAACTGCATAATGCACGCTAAAACGCTGACGATGATAGCGGAGCCATCTCACTTCCTACATACAGCTTTGGCATGGCAAACTGCAACGCCGGGAAATTGTGTACCAAATGAAAATTAAAAGATTTTCTATTATGGATTTATCGAAATGGAGCAGCATTTGAGAATGTTATCAAAAGGCAATTTAATAAGCTATCATATAACAGACGCGTATTTAAAAAGTTGAATAAATCCAAACAAATTCAAATTATTGAATTATCAAAATCGATTTAATATTTTCTATAAATTGTATATGCAATTCAGTTAGGAACAGCAAGAGTTGGCATAATGTCTTCGCCCCCTTTGAAATCAGATCTATTCAGTGTAAGTCCACAGATATTGACATACTATGCGCCCTACGATCGCACTCAGAGGCGTTTGGTCACAATTTTAAATCCAACACCGGGACGATTACTTTTTAAGTTACGGACGAATGCGCCCTGGCGATACAATGTTATCCCTAACTGTGGCACCGTTAATCCATATGACATTGCCGAGATACACATTAATCTATGTAATTTTGACTATCATAAAGATGAAAACTATTGCCATCACTTTACAATTCAATGCATACGGGCTATGTCAAATGAGGAGCTAGATCAAGGATCCATTTTGTGTATATTCAAGCAAACCAGTAGGTGTTATATACATCAATCACGGGTTCTAGTTGATCTACAACCAACTCCAATGAGCATACCAAACGAGGAGCTGGAAATTCTAATGCCAAACGATTTTAAGTCCATGTTGAAGAACTATAAAGCACTGTCGAATTATGTCAAATTCCTGAGTCGAAATGATATGGAACCAAATAATGCTTTCATGACGTTCATTAATTGTCATCTAACTTTTGCAATAGTGACTGTCACTGTAGTTTTCTTAACCGTATGTAAGTTAGTAATTAAAACCAAATATTCACAAAAGATAAATGAAGTCAACTTTATAGTAGTATTCTATGTTTCTCTTTGTTTTAGTTATGATCTTATTCATGTGACAACAACGTTTTATGCAAGTCAAAGACCAATTCCAAATTGATTGCACCTAAACTTTTTAGCAAATCATCATCGAAATTAATTTTATTAATTAACTAAACAATAAATTATATACTTTTAGTACCTAACTTTTGTAGACCATACATTCTGTCTTTTATTCTATTTGTATATTCGTGCACAACCTAAAGAGCCCTAATAGATTAGCTTCAGATAGCTTTGCGCGTAGAAGAGGGACAGAACTAGTCCATTGGTATTGCCTAATTGTTGGCCGCACTTCATTAACTAGTGCACCGCACGCTGATTTGGTGGTTCGACTGTGGTTGGAATTTAGTGTCGCCCACGGATAACAATGCCTACCACTATAACCGCAACAACAATAACAATAAAAGCAACAACAACAAGAACAAACAACGCAAGGCACGCAGTGCACGCTGACTACGTTGGCTTGATTGCACATGTTCGGGTTAACCTCAATATAATCATCCGTTAACGCATCCAAATTGCTATCAGGCTATAACTATAAATGAGAGGGTAGTATGAAAGTGTGCACCCTGTGCATAGGGCAGTATTAAATTACGGAGAAACAATTTAATGTGCCCGTACAAAGTTAGTATAATGCTTGAATTCAACTATCAATGGAATTATAAAAATGGGATAAATATATACTAGAAATATGACTTTTAATTATGCGTTTTGAACAATATTTTTTATATTATATTCAATCCAAAATTGGCTTCTTAGGCAGATCAAGAAAACTATAAATTTCAATGTAATCGATTGAATATACTTGAAAAATTTGTATCTTGTTCTGGATGACAATGGCGGTAACAGTTCAATACCAATTAGTATTTAGTATTTACTGTACCATCAATGCACGTCTTTGATCTCTCATCTTGAGAATAACATACAATGAGGCAATCGCTATTGCGATTATGACTATGAATTTGAATGAAGCACTAAGTAATACAAAGTAATCATTATCCGCATCATATTGCTTGTTGTAGGGGTTATCCGCAATATTGGCGCATTCATCGATTGATTGAGTGTTAGTAAGGCGCTCCCACAAGTTTTGTGGCATATCCATAAGGTATTGAAGTCCAGATTTTGCGGATTTAAAGCATTCGGGATGTTTCTCTCTCATATAATTGTAACAAGCATGACCATTCGGATAAATCTTGCAGAACAAGTTCTTCATATTTTTTGGAAATAGCCAAGACATTTTTCCTCGATTGAATAAAATTTGATTTTTTTTATTTAAACTTTAAACTGTTACTGATAATTGTATCTTTCAACACTTTTCGAAACTAGAAAGAACTAAATTTCACGCTGACAAAGTTTACAAAGACAACATTTCAATACGTAAAAACGAGTATAAGATTATCAAACGTTTTTGAATGTTTATCAATTTAAAAATTGAAATATCATTGTGAAACTTTGTTAAATGTTTACGGTTTTGCAATACAAAAAGAGTCAAAAAAATAAAATAAATCAAAAAAATTTCAAGTAAATTTAGAAATGAGTACCAAAAATGAAAGGACCAAGCGGTAGTAAACGAATTAAACTGCTAAATTCAACTAATGCACGCTTAAGTGAAAGTTTATTAGAACTTTCGTTGAATTCTAACAGCAGCTGCGACCTCAATGCATGGCCATAGATATGGGAATAGAGGGAAAGTAGATGGTTGCTAATCTTTTCAACGATTAATGGATAGTCATAGAGTGAATGTATTTGTGAGTACATGTATATATAAATAGCTAATCAGATTAGCCAAATGATATGGTTCAACTTGGACTGTGGGCTGTCTGTTTCACTAAATCACACAGCTCAATCAATTGAATCGATATACCTAAGAGCCACAGCAATTAGTCCCACATGGCGTATGCGTAATAATAATCGTTCTATGTTCGTGTTGCGTGTGTTGGTGCATGAGTGTGTGGCCAAAGTTATTGCCAGTGTTTATGAAGCATTTTAACCTTTGAGGTCATGCCAAACTCATCCATTTGCATGCCTTGTGTTCGATTTGAATCGGACTGGAGGCCTTGTAATAGGGAACTATTTTAACGCAACTCTCTACACTCTTACCTAGACTAGATTGAATCGATATATTTGATTGAATGGAATATGTGTGTACTTATGAATTAAAAGTGCTTTAATGTGTTTAATTCTACAAAAAACTATGCTACTTTAAACGAGATTTCATTTTCAAAATATTCAATTTAAACACTCGCAAATTGAGCAGTTGCTTACAGTGCTATATATTTAGTATTTCATGCTAACATCATTAAAATCTCACAACATCCATTGCAAGCCGAACACAAATAAACAATGGAATATGAGAAATGCATTCAGGCATCAGGCTTGTTCTTGGTTTTGCGTGTTCTTTGCGAAACACAGCTCAGGCTTCATTTAATGTGCCATAAAAGTTCTTTGACTGCATTGGCACTGCAAGTGGCAGCTAAAAGGATGTCCCACAATCACAATTAACTACTGCTTCTTCTTTTCCTTCTGCTCCTCATGCTAGTTCATTTACCTTGACATATTCAAAGGACTGCAACTGCCTGTCTTTGCGTTAAGGTAAAAATTCCTTTGCTTTTAAGAATTTTAATGAGTTCTACACAAAAGGAACTCGATTCAAGTCACGGACAAATATTACAACAAGAAATGTAATACCTTATATATATATATAATATTAATATTATCTAACAAAAACAATAATAACAATAAAAGTAATAGTGGCAGAGATGATAGTAGTAGAACTAACTAAAACAAATTATATGCCATAGCGGTAATACTGCGTCTCTAATCCTATCTTATACATATATTTGACCTATTGGCTATGACGTATTTACAGTCATGCCATCTATCAACTTTAGTAGGCCCACGTCCGTATTGACTACTGGCTGGAAGGTTGATCATGACTCAAATAAGACGAAATAAGTCATAAGTACATATAAACTAATATAAAGTGTGTAAATATAAATGATATAATGCTTCCGATGCAAATGATTTGAAGTTCTTCATGTTTTCAAGGCTGGTTAAAACTCTTGAACATAAAGGTCATTTCAATGTTAATCTCCTATACACTTCAGATATTCAACACAATCCTCTTCCAATAAATATTAATGCAAGGGATAGTCGGAAGCAAAAACAGTGACTACAAATGGCAGTGGACATGAGTTCATCACGTCCATGTGTTCGATATGCAGATAACACCGATATCCAATAAGTTGTACTCACTATGTTTATTGATAGTCGGCACTAACGCTGTCCACAATTCTAAATAAAGATACATCTTTAGAGCAGATAATTTTACAGACGCAATGCATACCCTAAATTATGCGAAATCCAAAAGTATCAGTCGACCCATAAAGTTTCACTTGATAAATTTCTCCGATTGTTGCAACCAGAATAGAATAGCTTGCAACGTGCGCCTTGATTAATGTTTAGTGTATTTTAATGGTTGTAAACTTTTCAGACACGCGTCTACGCTCCAGATTGTGTAATTATTAAAAGGTAAAATGGTGTGCGTTGCACTGCGCGCTACTGCAATGAGAAATCATCGATAAATATGAAATATTTGTATTAAATATCGATCTTTTATTTAATCTCGCATTGGTATTTTTGGCTGGTCTCACAGTTCGCCAAAATTACTCTCAATTTATCGATAATTTCTTCATGCATGCCAATAATCAGCTGTTCGGCAAAGTGTAAACAAACAATGAAATTTTCACGCCATAAATGTAAATTTGTTCCTTTTAAAACACAACGGTAATAAAAAATACGTAAATAAAAATTGGCACTCAGATAAGGTTGTGTGCCATACGCATCGCTAAATATTAAAGTAGCAATGAATACTGATTGCATCATCAGAAACTGGAGCTGGAGAGCTACATATATGTTCTTCATGCCAATGCAGCATGAGCTACATATTTTGTTTTTAATCTGAATCTGGTTCAGATTAATTACAGACATACAAAAGGTAACCGGATTTTAAATTCGATTTCATTTTATTTTAAAATTCAAAATATTTATTTACAATTTCAGGTATTATTACAACATTGACGGGAAATTCCTCAGTTTATTTTGTGTTTTACCTGCTGCCTATGAAAAGAAGAAATTTTATACAAATACTCATCGTATGTTTGAACTTTAGCGGGTTTTACAATAAAATAATAATAATACAAATATAAAGCTATTACTACTTGTGCGCTGAAGTTTTTGGCTTGATGGTAAAAATGAGTTGCTAAACTCTTGAGTGGTTCTATGGAACTTGCCTCAAGGCAAACTAAATGAAATGAAGTCAACAAAACGGAAACTGAAATGGAACAGAAGCTAAACTAACAACAAATTGTGGCAAGCAAGAAAACTTAATGACATTTTAATTTATGTACTTCTGTGTGCGACAGTCCAGAAATAGCAAAATATTTAAGGCTAGATTTCAACAATTTTACGTAGAGCTTTGCAAAACAAAGCTTCTACGATAAAAAATTTTAAAATTTAAATAAATTATTGTACAACAATTAATTTAAATATAATGTATGACTGTAAGATAAAGCATTAATGTATGTAATACAAAATTATATAATGCAGTCCCCTTGAAACTGAATATTTCAATAATTGAGTAATTATTGAAGCCAAGGCCTTGTCAAAACTATAAACACAAAGATCGAAATAAAGAGTTCGAGTATAGAGTACGAAATGAGAAAGTTCATTAAGCTGATGTAAGTTAATTAAAACACAAACTGGCATACTGGCATACTGTCGAACTGACCAAACTGCCAATAACGAAGAACAGAAATCAAACTTTAGATGCAGAACACACACAGACCCACAGATGGACGAAGTGAGAGGATGAAGGGGAGGGACTGAGCCAGAGTGCAGTAGCTGCATAATTACAAAATCACTTAACACCGCAAACAGGACGTATAGTGCCAGTGCTACGTGTCCAGCCTCAGGATGCTGTGTGAAGCTACAACATGTGTCAGTCCGTTTGGCTTGACAATCAGAAACTGTTCCACTTCTACAAGCTCTCACACACAATCACGCTCTTTCATACACACACACACACACACACACATATTCATAGTAAAACGAACGCATTTTCTCTGTGTCTGTCATCCAAGTAGACTATACTAACAATACTCAACGCTTTGCATGGGCGTGCATTCACTCAACTGATAATAGCGAATGCCTATGCAGAGGCTGCTGCCACGCCCACTTGCTGTGTGCATTGTCTTATTTTATGGCTCAGTGCGTCTATTAGTTTTACGTCACTTTGGTACAATTAAAAATGAAACCTACAACTTTCCACGAAACGTACAACTTTCCTGCCACGTGCACTGCCCCCCGCCCCGTTTGACACACAGATTTCGTGGCGCAATTGTTGACTCTTGCATAAATTATAATTATTAAGTGCAGTCGGCAGCCACAAGCAACCACAGGCAGCTAAAAGTAGTCAACGCCAGCCTTAACAGCGTTTACCTGGCTAACAAAACTTGGCATTACTTTATTTTCGCTTTTACTAGCTTCGTGGTGTTTTTATTCCTGTTCCTGTATTTGTTGTTGTTTTTTTTTTTACAGTTGTTATTGTTGTTGCTGTCGTTGCAGCAATTCCGCTTGCCCCAGAAGGTGTGCAACATTTTAATGCAGTTTGTGTGCGGCGCTCACAAACAGAGACAAAACTGAAATAGCAACAAAGAAACAGCATAAATATAAATATTGTGACATTAACTACCTTTACACATTGAATTTCATATACGCTCACTCAAGACGAATCCCTTACTTTCCAGACCTTATATGTGGATCGTACGAACACGTATTACAGTTTTTCTGCATCCACTGAGCCTCTCTAGAGCCGCTCATGAGAAAAGAATAGAGTTTTCATTGGCATTAGCTTCAACTGTAGGAAATATTGAAATATAGTAATAAATAATGGTCTTCACTCATATGTATATAAATAAGACTGCTTACAGTTGATCGCTCTCTCTCTCTCTCTCTCTTTCTCTCTGTCTGCCCCTTTTTTCTTCTACACAGCGTATATGCATATGTACTCGTATTTTCGTAAAATTTGTCCGACCTACTCATTCGGTATCTCTGATATGCACTAATCCTAGATTATATAGTAAGCCTGCTTCTCAAATTTCACTACGTAACTGACCGTAGTAGTAGAAATAACCAAGATATCGAGAATTTCTATTGTAGCATATGAATGCGTGATCTGTGAATTGCCATTCTTATACACACTCAATAAATACTAGCAGATGGTATGTAAACACAGATCAGGGTTGCATTTTGATGCAAGCATCGCTATCGATATCGATATCGGCTAACTATTACTAATTGCGTGACTGAAATTCAACCATGCATTTGCGTGAAAAAAGTTCACCAGATGCACTGTACATTAAGATAACTTGAGAGTTTTCTATTGTTATCTGCTGACTGTTGAGGAAATAGTGTTTTAATTTGGTTCGTGAATTTTCGATTTTCCAACGATGCAACGATGCGTGCAATAAAATACACATGCATGTACTATGGCACAACATACACATGCACATACATCCATACATCCATACACACATGCACATGCAGAGATATACATATGTATGTTTGTATGTAGATGTTGGTATTGTGCGTGTGTTCCCTTTTCTATTGTAGTTTTGTATAATCGATGTTGCCATGCGCGCATTTATCGTCTCGTTTTCACTTCTTATCAAGGTTTTGGGTGTAATTTTAAAGTTGTGATTTTGATACAGCCAAAATTTATGATTTATACATTTTTGGTATATATTTTTTATACGTACATAAAAACTCAGCTTTAAGAGTTTGTCTATGCTTTAGACATTTTTAAAGTTTTTTTTTTTAAACACTAATATAAAAAATACAAATTTCACTTTTCTTTTTTTTTAATCGCTCTCACACTTTCTCTCCCCTTTCTCACCCTGTCTCTCATGTCAACATTTTAGAGGCATTTTGGTGAAAGATGAGTAAATTTCCATGCGAATACGTGTGCGGGTGTTGTGTGTGTGTGTGTGGTTAAGCTTATTGTGTATGTGTGTGATTCATTTAGCCGGTTTGTTTATCTTATATTTGAAGCATTTCGACTTTTTTATGAGCCTTTTTGCCGGCATTTATTGCCCGCCTTCAAAGAGAAACAAAAGTTTGTAAAACAGTGTACACAGTGATGCCAATTTGGCATTTTTTCGGACAGACTTGTCGACTTTTAAAGGTATTCGGCTGAAAGAGAATGTGACACATTCTGTACGAAAATCTTTGTTGTTCCCATTTAATATATTTCATGTGAGTTGCCATCAAATTTTGATTTAGAATTATTATTACAACAAAATTCGATTGTAATTTATGAAAGACAGAGAATTTTGAATGCAAAAATTTTACTTTTTCTTGCTACAGCATTTAGAGTTTTAAGATGGCAATATGCGCTAAATACACATATTATGTTGCCTAGAATGCACTTTACTCTTGGTCCAATTTTCTATAATTAAAAAAAATTATCACCTTTTTTTTTTACACTTTTTCGAAAAAAATTTGGCATCTCTGCTCCATGCATACATATATAGGTAGATAACTGTGTGTGTGTGTGTGTATACGATTTAAGCTGTCAATTGATTGAATGCATAAGTCTGAAGAGCGAATGGAAGTGGAAATGGAAATGGGAACACGTTTTCCACTGACTGAAACAGACTACACAAATATTTACAAGAGCTTTTATTTGCCTGGCAGATTTACTTAAATATTTATGTAGTCTGATTGTGTAAAGTTACTTAATTGAAATCGCTTCCCATCTTCAATAATCGATACATGTGACTATTGAATACTTTTCGGATTGAAGTGATATTCACACCTTGCTTCAGAAAAGTAGTCAATTCAATACTGGCATATATGGTTAAAGTGCTTTATTTTAACTGAATGTATGAATTCAAATTAAAATCTATGTCATCTTCTTAGTGTAAGAAAGTTACGAACTAGGCAGCCATACAAATGGAAAATCCAACAACAATACCCTCGAACAAATGGGGCCGCTAAAACCACAGAATGGTAGCAAAAGTGATGCAAAAATGTGCCAATTTGTACATTGAATGTATTCAGTCACACGCAGGGACTCACACACACACTCACAACATATTTAAAGCAAAAGCCAAACAAAAGTCGACAACAAACAATTCAAAATATCCGACAGTAGGGACTGGCCCGACAGTAGGGACCCTGTGTTAAGTATTTTCGGAACAATAATATTTTTGAGGTAGATCAAGAATATATAAATACATATATATCAAGAATATATATCAAAAATATATATTCTTTTTGGAGTCACACAAATCGACTTTGCACAAAGTTAATAGACCCTTTTGTGTTTTTTAAAAGACAGTGTCTTAAAATTGGTGTCAAAATACCAACGACAAGAATTTTAAGTAGATTTCAAGGTTTTGCTCTTCTCTCTCAATACTACAATACAAATTGCATTCAGGTTTCTCTTGGGTATGAGTCTGTTATATGTATACTAGTGGATTAAATATTTCAAATAAGAACTAATATCACAATTCTGTTTCAATTACAATAATTTTTTTTTCGTAAAAACTAAAAATTTCCTCCTCAAAATGTGAACAAATTTCATATCAAATTGTATCCATTGATTTAACAGTCAATCCACACACTTAAACTAACAAATATTTATTTCTGTGGTTCTTAAAACATTATTATTGTTTATTATTATTTACTATCGAAAATCTTAAAATACTTTATACAGTTCTAAATCTTACATTAAAAATGTGATCTGAAGATTGGCGTTCCTACGTATTGCGATAGCTTATATACGACCTCTTGTAGGATGATAATATATATAATGAGTGTTTAATCTCGCTTGGTAAACGGTAAAGTCCTATCGAATATATCCATATTTTACAGTTGTGCATATTATATTTACCACAATAATATCTAATACCGAAAACTCGAAATTCTTTCATGTCATTCATCTTTAGCAGTAGCTGCTGTCACTGTGTCACTGGATCTATTAACTTTATGCAAAGTCGATTTGTGTGTAACAGGCAGAAGGAGGTGTGGCAGACCCATAAAAGTATATATATTCTTGATCAGGAAGAGAAGCCGAGTCGATTGAGCCATGGCCGTCTATTTAAAGATAGAAATTTCTGTGTTGGCACATATATTCACAATCACATTATGCATAAACTGCTTCTTCATATTTTGGATACCAGCCCCCCACTCCCCCAAAATTGGATACCAAAACTTGAAACTTTTGGAGATAACACGTTGAACCTTTGCACATATGTATGTGCCGAGTTACATTATACATATACTGTCAAATTAATATTAGACACTAAGCTGGATGTTGCACATCAACTTTGTAGCAAATTCTGCCTTGAATATTTTAGTTAATCTCAGCGTGTTTCAAATATCACAATTAATATACGATTACAAAAATCATGGTGATGGATTTGCAAATATAATTATGTTGTAGCACTTCTACGAGAAAAGTAAATCTTTCTCTTTCAAAATGTAAACGAAATGCTTATCAAATAGTAGTATCCATAGAATTAACAGGCAACATACACAAATTGACAAATGATTTATTTTTGATGTTCTTATTTATATTTATTAGTTGTTATTGAAAATTGCAAAATTTTGGCCCAGTTTCTAAAAATGTGTAAAGAAGATTGCTGGTCCCATTTGGACAACAAATGTTGTGATATACAAGTAAAGGCGAATTTTTTCACCTTTTGGACTATAGCGCACGGTTTAATATTTTTTGTGAGTTCTTCGATCCCATGTTTAGAGTGCGAGAAAGCTATGAAATATATTCATATTACTGTATATTATATACATGTTAGTAGTATAGTCTACGGCGTAGTACAATTTATTGCAGGCGTTATGATGTTAGTCTCTGTAGTGAAGCAAGTAAGGTCTTAACTTTGCATTTTTGTTTAGTTGAATTATATTATATAATTTATTTTTATCTGATTAGAAATCTAAATGGCTTTTCATGACTGGTCTTGTTCTTAGTTGGGTTTTGCCAGTTTTGATTTGTTTTATTATTTATCCACTCGGTAAGTTTAATCTCGATCGATAAAAAGTAAGGTTCTAACGGATACTTCCATATTTTACAGTTGTACAAATTATATTTACCCCAACGATGTGCAGATATTGCAAGCAATATATCAGCTGAATATTCAAATGCAAACTTCAAAGATCGAAATGCTTTCATGAAATTTATTAATTGCCATATTTGTGGATGTTGTTCTAGCTTTCTTAAGCCTATAAAAGTTAGTAATAAAAGCGAAATATACACAAAAGCTTAGTTTTTTAATTTTTATAGTAGTATTCTTTGTTTTATTTTTAGTTATGATAACTTTTTAATTTATGTGAAGAACATACATTTCAATAAATTAATAATTGTTTTATGTCTGGTGTTCTTATTATGTTTTTATAAAAATGATTATATATTTTAACATTAACTAGTACAGTATCTTCGGTGCTGTATTATTTGATCGATAATCGATTTCGGTAATTAATATCGATAATAGATATCGTTAATCGGTGATCGATATCGATAATCGAAAAAACAGTAAGTATGTAATGTAATTTTAGATATACATTTTAAAGCACGTTCTTGCTTCAAAATTGCGCCTTGTACGCCGATTTTAAGCTTTCAGGTATCCACCCACTATCCACTGAAAGCTATCCAAAATTGGAATATAGTAGTAGGCATATTAAGAAATTCACCTCACGTGTGCCAAAGCACAACGTTCTAGATCCAAAATGGCTCCTGGTAAGGCAATTTTAAGACTTGGTATCCAATGGTGGGGGAGTGGGGGCAGATATCCAAAATTTAAAACAAACTTGATTTGCTTCGGCCATACAGCAATGTTCGTGCCAAATATGAATACAGTAGCTCTTGTAGTTTTCGAAATCTAGGTGTTCATACAGACAGACAGACGGACATGGCTCAATCGACTCGGCTTCTCATACTGATCAAGAACATATATACTTTGTGGGACCTGCCACGCCTTCTTCTGTCTGTTACACACAAATCGACTTTGCACAAAGTTAATTGACCCTTTTTTTTTTGTTGCTAATATACGCATCACAGTTAGTTTTATTTGTAAATTGAAAAAAAAAAAAAAATAAATAAATAAATTATACATTAAATTCAAGAGAAAGCAAAAAAAACACAGGGTCTAAAAATCTGTTATGTTATAATACAGTGCATAGTATAATTATGGCGATAGTTTATATACGAGTTTATATATATATAATGAGTTTTTAATCTCGCTTGATAAACAGTATCGTACAGTATGTTATAGTTTTGCACATTATATTTCCAATAATGTGCAGATATTGCAAACAATATATCAGGTAAATAATATCTAAGCCCGAAATGCATCCATGACATCCATTAATTGTCATCTTTTAGCAATATCTGGTATCACTGTAGCTATATTAATCCAATTCTATTTTTTGTTTTCTTTTATTTTTAATGTATGTAATTCAAATATCACAATTAGTATACGATTACAAAAATGATAATGATTGATATGCAAATGTATTTATTTCATTACACATCCACGAGTAAAACTAAATAAATTTTTTTCTATCGAAATGTAAACGAAATGCTTGTCAAACAGTATCCATAGAGTTAACAGGCAACATATGCAAACTGACAAATGTTTGTCTGGAATTCAAATAATTTAGTTGAATAGAAAAAATTTTAAATATTATTTTATCGTTTCTAAATTAAATAGTGAAAATGTGTAATTTTTTGCAGTGCTGGCCCCATTGTGATAACAAGTGTTGTGAATTACCAACTCAGGCATATTTTTTCGCTCTCTGGACTGCAATACATGGGTTGGCAGTAATTATAGTTTGTTCGCTCCTTTTGGGATTATTTGAGAACTATCCAATGGCCGAATTTGCTGTTTTGGGCTTAGCCGTGGTTCACTTCATTGCAGGCGTTCTGATGTTAATCGCTGTGATAAAACGAGTAAGTTGGCCAGTTTACATTTTTATTTAGTTGTATTATATAAATTATTTATATTTATTTTATTTTTAGTCGCCGAAATGTCTTTTCATGATTGGACTTATTCTGAGCTGTTTTTTTGCGTTTCTGACATTGCCATTACTTTATTTAACTAGTATGTTTAATTTCGCTTTATAAATGGTAAAGTCCTAATGAATGTAACCA